>SRPY01000170.1:0-51399 GCA_018360145.1 Claviceps africana
GGGGCGGCGGTTTTTTTTTTTTTCTTCATCAGGACCGATCTTGGCGGCCAACGGTGTGGCTGGCTCAGCCGAGGCCGGGTTCGGACATGGGGCATGCGTGGGCGTCGAACCTCGCGGCTCTGCTTCCCTCCCCTGGCGGGAGGAAGGCGAAATAAAGGGGGAATGCGGGCGGCGCGGCGCACTTGGCCGTTGAGCTTCGTTCCCATCGAGGCGTGCGGCGTGCGGAGTGCAAATCAGGATTTCGCGATGTCGGTGGAGGCGGAGGGCGGGGGTGTCGAATGGTTTTCTTTTCTTTTATATTGTATTATATTCGGGGTAGACTTGTCCATGTAGACTTGTATTCTATGTAAACTTATAATTACGTATATATATATATATTATATACATTATATACATTATATACATTATACACACACACACACACGCGCGCACATATATATATACATTTAAATGTATAGATTTATTAGATGATTTTTCTTCGTCACCTGCTTCCCTGTCCCCTCTCCCTTCTTCTCCCGAAAAACACGGCTTGCACTGCCATCCGTCGCGGGAGCACTGCCTCTCGCTGCCTGCCAGGTGGCCGCCGCCGAGCCGGGAGGAGTCCAGGTCGCGGCCGACGTCCAAGGGGCCTGGCGTTTTGTGGCCCTGTGCCTGGTCCTGGTGCCTGGTGCCTGGTGCCTGGTGCCTGGTGCCTGGTGCCTGGTGCAGATGGGGCGTGGCCGGGTCCCTGGAAGCGCCAACAACGGTACCTGAGGCCATCTAGCTCGTCTGTACCTTGTAGCGCCGATGGGTGCTTACGGTACCTACCTACCTTCAAGTACTCACTTACTTCCTATTTACTTACTTCCTATTTACTTATTAAGTACGGTTCGTGGCAGCCGTGGCAGCAGCGAAATGCATGCACCGTCTCTACACGCATGCATGCTACATTGCACATCAGTCGCAGTCGTCAGCATACTTGTCGTCAGCATACTTAAAGTAAGTAGGCAAGTAGATCTGTAGCAGAGGCCTGGATGGGCACTTGTCCTTTTCCATCCTCGACTAGTCCTGGCAGCTGCCCGATGGGGAAGGAGGGCCAAAACAAAAAGGAAAAGAAAAAGCAAAAAAAAAAAAAAAAAAAAAAAAAAAAAAAAAAAAGAAAAAAAGAAAAAAAGAAAAAAGAAAAAGAAAAACCCACACACAAAGAAGAGGGACAAAAATAAATAAAAAAGCCACGACAAAATCGCCGGGTGGGCCACACGCCATCAGCCCCATGCCAGACATGACAGAACAATCACTCCATAAATCGGCGACGTGCAACGCCCAAGTGCGGTCGCACATCAGCCCCCCCCCCCCCCCCCGGGCCCCGGGAGCCCCGAATGGAGGGCTCAGCGCCCATTTCCGTTTCTGTTGATAGGTCCGTCGCGGATACTGCTGCCCATGGCCCGTTGGACCGTGAGTCAAGTCCATGACGGGCAGTCTTTGCCTATTGCGTGCGCCCATGCATCATGCGCTGTTACGACCTTCCACCTTCCGGGACGTTTTCGGCTGCGGCCAGACGGGACGCGGCCACGGCTGGGCGAGGCGGCATCTTTAAGCCTCGCCTTGGGTTGGGTTGAGCCAACCAAGACGAGCGTTGCGGGACGCGGAACCTGCTCTTGCTGCCACGGCCCGCTGCCACGGCCTGCTGCCCTCGAGTCGCCCGACAAAGAAACCACCCCAACCAAGGCTCTCAGCCGACGACGGGGGTTCCATGGGGTCCTTGCCCCGATATGGTGGGGCGGTCATGGTGCGAGATGAGCCAATCATCGTCACCCGCTCCTGGTCCGATGTCCACTGTGGCGCGGCGGCGCTGTAGCTCCAGGCACAACCACGCGAGCCCAGAATAACCGACTGGGGCAAACGGCACCTAGCATCTTATTGTTGTTTCAAAGGGACATGTACATGGAATGTACATGTATCGCATGCCCACACATGACGACAAAACCGCCGTTTTTTGGTGGATATAGGCACAATACGCGTGTCGCACCACTGACCGGGCCTTTGATTTAGAAGCATTCGCTTCTTGATGACAGGACTCAGGACTCGGTCGCAGGCGCAGGCACGCTGCCACGTAGCGTGTACACCTACTGCAAGTATGTATGTACATACATATGTATGTACATTGCATACAACACACTTACAGTATGTCATGTAGACATCATGCGCAGAGCTCTTCGCCGTCCGCACACAGGACGGTAATCGGCCGTCCCATTTCCACAAAGCGTGAAAGCGGCGGGGAGAGACGGAGCGATTCGGCCGCCCAGAGGGTGCTGCTCCAGCATGGAGTGCATCCGAGTCGTCGCTCGACCATTTGAATGGTCGGGCAGGAGGTTGAATCTTGTGCTGGTGGTTGGCTTGAATCACTCATCTGAGGGGAAAACGTGAAAAGAAAGAAAGAAACAAGGAAGGAAAAAAAAAAAGGTTTCATTTGACCGCTCGGGCCTGGTACCTGCGCCAACATGCGACGGAAAAAATACAAAACTAAAATAAACTGAGGTCTGCTACCTCGAGGAATCACGCATATAACATGGTACATACTTCATACATATGTACAATGTCCATGCAACAGTGTTGTAAGAGGCCCATGCATGAAAGAGCAGAGGGCAAAAGAGATAAAAATGGCAGAAGGCGCAGCCACGAGCCAGCCGACCGCGAACACACGGCTTGTCCAACGCCGCGAGCGCAATCAAAGTCATAAAGTCACACGGCATAGTGCGGTACTGCCTCTCTCTGTCTCGGGAGGGGAGCCCCGGCGCAGTGCGCGCGGTTTTTCCATCTTGTAGCCAACTATCTCGGTGAACATAACAGGGGGGGTGGGGACCGGCGGGTTCTCCATTTTCCCGAGTCAGTAGGTGTTGTTGTACGTAAGTATGAACTGCAAACCATGTACTTGAGGCAGGTAAGTACAACCTACCTACTACTAGGTAGGTAGGTACTTAGGTAGGTTGGCACCTGGGGACCTGGGCAGGCACCAGGACGACTCGACCTCCAATCTTGAGAAAAACCTAAACTGGAACTGTGCGCATCGGGCACTCCCTCCGCTCCAGCCCTGGTACCTTCTGCTGCCTGCCCGCCTATCACGAGCGTATCGACAGCCGATCTGGGACGAGAAGAGTTGTCTCCGGGCGAGCACGCCAACGCGCGTCACTCAGCCGCGATCATGTCTGGCTCGCGATGCTGATCAGTGATGATTACCTGTTGCGTGCCGCCGCGCCGTCTTGGAGAGTGAGGATTGAGGGGTGAGGGGTGAGGATTGAGGGGTGAGGGGATGAGGAGTGAGGAGCGAGGAGTGAAGAGCGAGGAGTGAGGAGCGAGGAGTCAGGAGCGAGGAGTCAGGAGCGAGGAGTCAGGAGTCAGGAGCGAGGAGTGGGCGCAATCTCTACGCTGCGTGCCAATGGTGCGTGCGGTGGGTACTATTCGTTGCATGTCTTGGCTGGTCCAAGGTCTTGCAGTTGTGGTGGGTCCATGGCGTAGCACGGTGCATTGTGCATTGTGCATGGTGCAAGGTGGGCTCAACCAACCCGCACCTGCCACCCCCGTGCTGCCCCTGCCCGCCCTGCCTGCCCTGCCTGCCCGCCCGCCTTCAACGGCCCCACCGCATCCACCCACCGCATTCAATGTTCAATATTGATTGACTTGGGTCTGGTGTTTGTAATGTTCCCACGGTCAATGTCGTCCCAGCGCGCCGCCTAGCCCAGGGCCAGCCAGGGCCAGCGGGGGGCCCTGCCAGGCACGAGCAAGCCGCTAGCCACCAGACCAGACCAGACCAGGCCAGACCAGACCACACCAGACCAGACCACACCAGACCACACCAGACCAGACCAGACCAGGCCGCCAGACACCCGCCACCAGACACCCGCAGACTCAACCGCGCCGCGCCCCACCCGCCTGCTGCTTGCTGCGTGCTGCGTGCTGCCTGCCTTCTTTGTTTTCCAGCGCCCGTGCTTGCGGCAGCCGTCCAGCGCGGTCCAGCGGTCCAGCGGCCCCCTGTCCGTGGTGCCCTGGCCCAGACCGGGCCAGTCCAGATGGATGGTGGTACTCCGTCGTCGTACCCCGTGGGCCTGGGCATGGTCTGCCGGTGCCCCCCCTTTCCTCCCCTTCTTCGGCCGTGAGTGCTGCGAGGTGCTGCGAGGTGCTGCGAGGTGCTGCGAGGTGCCTGGCTTTCCATATTGATCTTTGATCTGGCTGCTGCTGCGGCGGCCGCCGCCGCCCTGTCGTGTCTCCATTCAGTTCTCCTCCGCCATCCATTCCTCTCCCCCCGTCCGCGTTTTGGGTTTTGCGTCTTGCGTTGTGTCTTTGCCTCATCGATGTGCTGACTGCTCTGCTCTCCTTACACCACCCTTCTTCTTCTCTTCTTCTTTCCTCCTCTTCTTCTTCTTCTTCGTCTTCTTTACCTTGAAGCTGTCTTGTCGTCTCTTCGTTCGCGCTTTCCCAGGCGACGACGTCTCCTTGCGCCTTTAGTCGCGCGTTCAGTCCTTTCAATTCTCACAAGCTCATCTTCGAGATTCTGTCCGAGTCCGGGTGACAGAGGGCTACAAATGCACCCGAAAGACTGACCGCTGTCTTCGACTCGAACCCGGCCCTCGAACTCACGACAAAACGCTGGCACGGACGAAGTTCACGATCTTGATTGCGTTGATTTTTATTCCTTTTGAATGTTTGAACGAAGTTGATTTCGTCTAGTCGCTCCTTATCCCCCAACCCCCTGTTACATTGTCCATCTTTTACCGCATCTTCAATATATCTCCAACTCATTGTTTGCTCGAAAAGAAGAGACGTAAGTGCCCTCCCATACCGCCCGAGACCTCTTGACTTGGCCAACCGCCATGTGGCTTGCTTGGATCTGGTGCCTTCCACATCATCGCCATGTGCTGGTCGGCACCTCATGTCGATGTTGTTGAGCGTTACCTGTTGCAAAAACCAAGCCACATGTTTTACCACTTCGATACCCCAAGAACACGATCATGTCGAAGCAGGACAGGAAGAAGACTCCAACTCCAACAAGCCCAACATCATACTGACCTGTCCAATTCAGAACACACTCATTGACATCTACGTCAAGTACATTCGTTTTATATCCTTCTGACAGTAAGACCCCTCTTCTTTTCCTCGGCACGAATGTGACAACTGCGTCGTGTAATCCGCTGACTCGTCTCTAGTTTACACTATATACTGGCTTAACGAAGAGGAAGAAAAAAGACAGCCACTCTTTTATTTGCAACCCAACCATTCAATCATTCCCAGCTGTTGACACCGGACAGAGACGGCCCAATCATGCAAGCCAAATCATTGGTCTTGGCTTCGGCCTTGGCCTTGGCAACCTCAGTTGTTGCTGTGCATGTAGAGAAACCCCGACTCTACGGAAACACGACGATGATCAAACATTCTTCGTCTGCTCTAAGCAGTGCATCCATCACGCCGACGATAACGAAGACGAATTCGCCGAGCGACCTTCTGTCGGGGATTCTCGGTTCGACGGCGACCAAGACGCCCACTCCCGCCCGCAATACGTTTGTTTCAACCAGCAGCGAATCCGTGTCAGGGACCCATCCGGGCACGTCCACGAGGGTCACGCCTACTGATCCTGCCATTGTTATCGGCCCAACCGGCATCGTGTCGAGCTCTCATACTCACAAATCCCATTATCACAAGAGTAAAACACCCGAGAGCGAGTCAAAAAGTACCGGACCCGAGACGAAGCCAACAAGTCCTGGACCCGAGACGAAGCCAACAAGTCCTGGACCCGAGTCGAAGCCAACAAGTACCGGACCCGAGTCGAAGCCAACAAGTACAGGACCCGAGACCAAGCCCACAAGTGAAGGACAGAAAGCGATGTTGGATGTTGTAGACGCACTCATGCCTCGCGACGCACCAGGTCTCGACTGCTAACGCGCATCCTGCTCCAGCTGTCCCTCCGTCGCTCCCCCCTTCGGTTGAAGAAGCATACCGCCGCAAATGCGTAAAACTGAAGAACCGAACAAACGAGGTCGAAGACGCAAACGATGCTGCCAGGTTGCGCCTCGCCAGGCTCAAGCGACAGGTACTGAAGCTGCGATTAGAGAGAGCCTTTTTGCTGGAACAGCTGTCAAAGCGCACGAGCGCCAATGTTGAAGATTCAGACGGCAGCCCAAGTCCGCCACCAACGGTAGGAATCCACCCTCCAAAGACCCTTCAACACGCAAATCAGCTCCTCCAAGAAAGGCGTCAAATCGCGGCACTGACATGGGGGGGATCTTGCTCCAACCTCCTCTTCTCCTGTAGCCCAAGGACAAGCCGTTGCGCATTAAGCGCGGTCATAGGAAGTCGACCCTGATGGACGTGGATGCAAAAATTCCGTCAAACATTTCTTCCAAAGAACCGGCATCTCCGTCGGACTCTCAAGCTAAGAGCGAAGCCGCCGACAGGACTACCCTCAACGGCGTCGGCAACTCCTCCAAAACGCCTAAGAGCGCCTTTGACCTGTACTGTCTCGAAGTACGACCCGGTCTCGAGGAAAAGCTCAAGGACGATGACGGTGAGGGCGGTGATGCCGAAATCGAGGAAGAGCTGGCTCGCGCGTGGGATGATCTGCCCGCGTCCGAACGGAAGGAGTATCAGTCCAAGCTTGTCGAATATCAGGTCACACGCGAGAAGCTTGTCAAGAGGACACAAAAAGCCAAGGATACCAGGGGTGATGCCGAGGAAGACGGGCTGGAAAAGGAGGACCGCCCCCGCCACAAGGGCGAGACACACGATGAAGACGTCGAGATGACGAATTACGACACCGAGGAGCAGGACCAAGATCCAGACCAGGACCAGGACCAAGATGGTGATGGTGATGGTGACGGTGACGGTGACGGTGACGGTGACGGTGACGGTGACGGTGACGGTGATGGTGATGGAGACGGAGACGGAGACGGAGACGGAGACGAAACAACGCACCGGGGTAAGAATGGCGACGACTAGATATTTTGTGTCGTAACGCGGCATTTATTTTTTATTTTTTATTTCCCTCTTCCTCCCCCTCTTTTTTTATTTATGTTGATTTATTGTACCCGGTGCGTATCAAGATACAGCGGCATCGGAGGATTGAAAACAAATTTTTCAAATGTAACATGGCCTTTTCTCTTTTCTCGTCTGTATTTTTTCTACTTTTTTTTTTAAAAAAAAAAAATTAAAATCCCTCTTATATTTTCTTTCCTTTTGCCTGTCTTTTTTTTTTTTGAAAGGGTATATACTTCTCGTAGTCGGTTTGGTCATCCGGAATTAGTCCATGGGCTTTGATTTCTACTCAGGGGTACACGACCCTCTCCAAAGCCGTGTCTTGTTTCGCGAAAGGCAACATCACTGACACGAGGCGGATTGACGACGGACTGCGAGCCAAAATACAAGGCGGGTTCACGACGAGACTGTAAGCCAATGGTGGTGTACATTAGGTGACCGATGGTGGGAAAAGAAAGAGTTTCCGACTCCAGAGATGCTATCATGTATACAATTGAAATGGGAAATGCGAATAGATGGACCTGCGTAGATCGATCGTGGTGGTTGTCCTGCTCGTCATTTGCGAAAAAAAAAACAAAAAATCGAAACAAAAGGAAAATAAAAGGATAGGAAGGGAAAGGAAAAAGGAAAGGAAAAAAGGAAATGATGGAAGATTGTTGACAAAACGCCCGCATGCCTGCCTGCCTTGAATTTCAAAAACAACGCACTCCCTGAAAAATGAACCCGCACAGTAATCCTTCGTTTATATATCGCCGGCCCATAGGTCCACGGCTATGTTTATACACGCCACAAAGATTTCCATGGCAATCAGCACAATCACTGTGGTGGGTGATGAATGGCGTTAGCATGCAGTCAAGAATAAGAGGCACATCGGAGACGAACAGAAATGGGACAACAAGAAGGGGAAGGGGAAAACATACCGATCCATTCTAGCTTTTCGCCGTGACCGTGGCTCAGCTGGTCTTTCAGGACGGCCAACAAGTCCGCAATGACATCCAGCCGCTCGTTTAGCAGGCCTACGCGCTGGTCCATTTCCAGATAACTCCGCACGGCTTGGTACACGGGCTCGAGTTGCGGTTCTACCCAGAAGAGCTCGGGGGTGTCAAGGACAGAGCCATTGAGGTGGATGGCTATGCGGAGGATGAAGAGGTCGCCAATTTGCATGTTGATTTGTTTGCGCGAAAGGTTGATTTTGCCCGTCAGGGCAATATGGGCGGGAATGTCTTTGCAGGTTTCGACAGTCGTGGCGATGAGTTCTTCGTAGAGAGACGTCTGCAATCCGTGTAAGCAAGTGCATGGCTTCACAGGATCATGAACGCTGGTCTGATCTGCGAGCCTTGTCTCTTCTTTTCTTCTTCTTTTTTTTTCTTCGTTGCATTTGGAGCAAAGAAAAATAAACGAAAAAGAGAGAAAAGAATAGGAAGAAAGAAAACAAGAAGAAAAGAAAGCCCACTATGTATGCTTACCTTGACACTTTGAGCGAGGGCGTGGGATATCGAGAGTTTTGTCATGTAGTTGTTCTTGTCGCGTAGCGTGATAAAGTCGTTGTATATGCGGGCCTGATATTCGCGCGTGTAGTAGAAGTTGAAGAGTTCCGTTTCTATATCATCTGGTGCCAGCTTTTCCAACTCAAACTTGGCAATCTCCTTGAGAAACTTGGCCTCTTGTGCTTCCGTCATGCCCCAGATGACCACGACGCCATAGTCGAAGAGAAACACCTCCGGGGTGTGGACCTGGGTGTCAAAGTCGAGTAGTATGTTCTCGGCTGCTGGCGCCTCCTCGGTGACACTAGGCCCCAGCAAGACTTGTCCGTCCGAGGCGTGGGACGCGTCGGGACCAGTGCCCATGGAGAAGCCATCCCCGTATCCAGAGTCGTGTCTCTTGTTTTCCACCCGCAGCGCACGATGGCGGCGGGCTTCCTCGTCCATGGACTCGCCGCCCGTCGAGTGTCGGCGCTCGTAGTCCCTGACGGGGTCACTCCGTGTCTTGCTCTGTTTGTCGTAGGAATACGGGGTATATATGCACTCGTCAATCATCTTGGGATTGGCACCACGCGTCTTGCCTCGGCCTTTGAGGAAGCGCATCAAAGACTCCATCTGGTA
The DNA here is from genome assembly GCA_018360145.1 of Claviceps africana. NCBI lineage: Eukaryota > Fungi > Ascomycota > Sordariomycetes > Hypocreales > Clavicipitaceae > Claviceps > Claviceps africana. The sequence goes on from SRPY01000170.1 coordinate 9,105, forward strand.
CTTGTCGGCGGTACAGTAGGCGGTGACGCGAGGGAGACGGTCACGATCTCCCTTGCCTAGTCGAGCGGCGTCTCTTCTGGCGGTCGGATCCTTGATTCGAGTGTACTGGGAGTAGACGTCCCGCCCGCTTTCTTCATCCTGGCCATCTTCGATGTCCGGGTTGGGCAGCAGCTTCAGCTTCTCAGTCTTCTTGGTACTCCGCTGAGGTCCAATCTTGGGTCCGAGATGGGGCTGGACGATTGGGGGGATGCTGCCGTGGCTGTTGCGTCTCTTCAATCTGCTGTTCAACACGGTGAGCACGGGAGGCTGGGTGCCGAAGCGGGCAGTCCCCGGCGCTGCGCTGCCAGAGAGAGCCGGGCTCTGTTGAGGTGAACTGGGTTCGGGCTCGAACATCTTGGTGACGGGGTCTGGACTGAATGTCACCGTTCTTGTCGTTCGTCGCGGCTCGGCGGCGTTGGGGGTGGCCGGAAGCAAGGGCGTGTTCTCGCTGATGATTTGAGGCTCCATGATGCACGGCTCAGACCACGCAGGCAAATATGGGCAGACGAGTGATGCAGCAGATTCCTTCTGACGGCGACGTTGCGCCTCTCTGGATGCGAGTTTGGTGGTGGCCACCCGTGAACGGGAGCTGCTGCTTTGCCAGCTTGTAGTTGCACGGCCGAATTGATGGTGACGGATGGACGAGAAAGCGGGCGGCGAGAAATGGGTTTCGAGTCGAGGTGGCTGACCGGCGCGATCAAGTCTATGTCTGGGCAAGTTGGGCTGGATTTGAGAGACAACGTGGTCATTATTTCTTTTTCTTTTTCTTTTTCTCTTTTTGTCTTTTCCCTCTTCTTCTCTTCTTCTCCTTCCACGACTTCTTTCGTCTTTCCTTCTTCCTCTCCCTTCCTTTTATTATTGTTATTTTTTTTTTTTTTAGCTTATAAAAAGGCTGCCAAGTTGCATGGTCACGGCAAGGTTTAGAGGCCATTGCGGCCACGAGTGGCATTTTAGTGGGGCGGCTCCATCCATGCAGCGACTGCAAGTCGATGCAATTTGATGGGGCCGCCCCAATTTTCCGTGGCGGTTGTCGGGTCCATCTGACGATCTAAACCAATTCGAGGTCAACAGTCAGTCACCTGACATGACATAATGCTTCCATACGCTTTTTTTTTAACACCCCTTTTTCCAAAGTGATGCTATGAAACCCAAAAAGACCATGATGCCGAGGCGCACACAACTTGAAGCCAAAAAGAGAAGAAGCGGTCCAAATCCGATTCCTAGCGTTACTTCATCTTCAAGACATGCCTTGTCTGCACAATCGGCTCAGCCGTCAATCGTCTTTACATCAACTTTGAAGCCTGCTCCATTCAGACGATCCAGGTAGCCCTGACCCAAGCACGCTGGCGTGTACGAACCACCATCCAACTCGACGTCTTCTTCCAAAATGGTCAAAGCACCCTGTGCGAGAAAAACAGCCGTGACTATGTAGTTGATTTTGCAAGTTAGTGTCGGCCTTCAACCGTGAGGCAAGGTGAGGGCAAGGACGCGTCTTCTAGACTGGGGAGATCAGGTTCATACGCACGGACGTACAAGCTCCCGTGAAACCACGCACGACAGAAAGCCTGCTTCATAGTTGGATTGACAGCAATGTCCGGCGTCGCTGTCCCGCGATACTCGACTTCTTCCCGGGCCATTTCCTCCCTGCTGACTCCGTCTCCCGGCTGATAGACGAACTTCTTGACTAGGCTCCTGAATGGCGGGAAAAACACCAAAAGCAGGGTACCAATGGCCAGAGAAAAGTGTATGGCAATGCCATGCAGCCAGTTTCGTGCTCTAAAGTATTCTGCCCACGTGAAGTTGGGTCCGTAAAATTCACCCTTCCGGCTGGGGATCTCATGCAAAAGGCCCCATGTTCTTGTGACAACAGCTTGGTCTGTCTTGGCTGCGATAGAGGTGGTCACCGTTCCCAAGTTAGGCAGCGACGTCACTCCCAAAAGTGTTTGCAACAAGGATCTTCGGGTGCCGGACTCTGATGTATGGGGAAGAGGAGACATTGCATATGGCTTGGTTGCTTCCATTACCTCCTTCAATGGGAAGTGCTCAAAGTGAATCAGGACGGTGGCCAAAGTCCCCCCAGAAGGTTTGCTGCTGTTCTCGGTTTTAGAAAGAGGCCTGTAGACAAATAAAGGTCACAGGCAATGATCCTGCAGCTGCTGCCGAATCGCAACGTACTTGAGCTTGTGAATTGTGACGACGACGTCCTTGGTTGGGGCGTCGAGGTCTTTGCGCAGCTGTTGCGCCATCGACCACGTCATCAAATCAGCAGGTGCAGACTCGATTCCGGTCTGCGGCAGCATAATGGCCCCGGTCTTCTTTGCAGTGTCTTCATATTTGTTGATCATCCGAGCAACCCATGGAGCCTCGCCAGTGCAATCGAGATAGTGCGTACCCGCTTCGGCACAAAGCTTGAAGATGAGCTCGCCATACAGACAGTAAGGTCCGACGGTAGTGATGACGACGCACGTTTTCTCGACAAGAGGTTTCAGCTGAGCCTCGTCAATCACATTGACGAGCTCGATACCTGTGTGCGTGTTCATTAGTTAATAGCTACCTGTCAAGCTATTGGCGTGCGGAAATTTTATCACGCACCCAGGGGGCAACGGAGGCAGGCTTACTGGGCGGGAGTCTGTCGGAGTTCAGCTTCTCGCATTCAGCCACAATATTTTGCAGCTTCGACTCTGAACGTCCAGCAACGGCCCATTTCAGATCCGTGGGCAGATGTGTGGCGATGTGCTCCGCCGTCAATTGGCCGGTGTAACCTGAAGAGCAAAAGAAATGGTCAATACGGTGGGCGTTTCAGATTCGACCGTTGAGGCTCTCAAGACGAGGCAAGTAGGCTACCTGTAGCTCCCAAGAGAACCAAGTCATACTGCCGCCCATGTTTCCGGATGGCCATGGCGTGTTGCCGTTGAGAGTAGCTTATAATGCCTCGAAAGGAGATGTGAGACTACGAGTATGTTTGATGAACAAGTGAACCGCGCGGTCCGGTGTGTCGGGAATTGTCCTGGCCCTTGACACTGACGTCACAGAGAGTTGGATCGTGAAAAAAAAACAAGACAATATGGTAAGAGCCAGACGGGAACGTGGGTATGTAGTAAGTTGGATGTTTTGTCAGTGGGTTATGTCGCCTACGCAGTCGATCAGAACACAAAACTAAACTCAAACGGCTTCTTTATATTCCGGTCTAAGCTCAAGTCGTCAATCCTCGAACCCGCCAAGCCGGAGCGTGAGAAAGGAAAGAAAAGCACAGACACAGAAGAAACAAGCCGGCAAAATACTCAGCCATCGTGTAGAGTCGGATCGGATATTCCTGCAGCTGCTTTGATGTATCTCGAAGTACAAAGAGAGTAAGTAACCATATTCTTTCCGAACTTGGCTCTGCCACGTCCATTGGTCGGGAGGCAAGGTGGCGCCCGCCACATGATGCGCCGACAAGTCCAATTGAACTCCAAGTGTGGTTGGTCTCAGCATGCACCCAGTCAGTTTGGACAAAAGGAACGCATGGTCATGTGACTACGCATGTGATCTGAGCCGGACCGCTGTGGGTGCCGTAGAACCAGATTCGCTTGCTCCCAGTGCGCACCTCACGTGCTTGCCCTAAGAAAAAATCACAACTCCAGCAGCACATTTTCGTGTGGACACGGCCCGCAACCGAAACCGAAGTCGAACCTCATACACCTCCTGCGAGTCACTTGTCGTCTTCCACCCCAACGACAACCTTCACACATTATTCAAGATGACCAAGCGAACTAAGAAGGTCGGCGTGACGTATGTATCACACATGAACTGAATACTACATTGAGCTAGATGGGCTAACCTTACCTGCAGCGGTAAATACGGTACCCGGTAAGTTTTCTTCACAACACTCTCTTCCTCGCAACCTCCGACGACTACCATGATCAAACCACGATGCGCTCGAACCTCAATCACGCGACGAAACATTCACGGCTTTGGCTTGCTGGCGTACGGATGATCCAGAAAACGGCGCTTGGAATTACCGGCATGCAGAGCCTGTGCAGATATTTGTGACGGCGAAATGGAGATGATGTGGCGCCAGGAAGCCAAAGCCAACAGAAGAAAACCGACTTTTTTTTCCATCTTTGTTTTCCCCAATCTCCGACAAACGCCTGCCGCCGGTCGCGAAAATGCCCACGTAACATGCCTAAGGAGGGTAAAAACGACTAACAGCAAGTTTTTCTGCGCAGTTACGGTGCTTCCCTGCGAAAGCAGGTGAAGAAGATGGAAATCACGCAACACGCCAAATACACCTGCACCTTCTGCGGCAAGGTCACCGTCCGCCGCCACTCCACTGGCATCTGGAACTGCAAGTCCTGCAAGCGCACCATTGCCGGTGGTGCCTATGTCGTTGCGTACGTTTGAACTTCCATAGCCCGAAAGATGGATGAGGATTCTGCTTTCCGAAGGATTGAATGATTTCCTGCGTCGGAGATGCTTTTGCAATGGCACGAGGCAATGTCGATCAGGAACCTTTGCCTGCGGTCTGAACTGTGCATCGAAATACTGACCAAGTTATGCATGACAGCACTCCCGCCGCCGCCGCCATGCGATCAACTCTGCGACGATTGAGAGAGATTGCCGAGGTATAGAGCAAGGGTGTTTATGGCGAGGGAAGTAAAGGGCTGTTTTGAGTTTTTGCTTTTCGGTCTGGTGTACGGGGAACATGGTTTTGCGTGCCTGCACTACGAGGTGACGAAACGGACGTCGACTTTCGAACTTGGGGTCATAGAGGCCGGTCGATTAGCAAATGGAACAAAAATACAAATAAGACGCTGCATGATCTCAGACCCGACTACGAAGAATCTTTTCCTCCTTGATGGAGACCCGAACTGCAGGTGCTGCTTGATCTGGTATCAGTGCTAGACGGCGTGCGGCGACTCTCTGGTTGGGGATGAGACATGCCACATGGAGCTCGTAAATGCTCGCACATTGATGGAAACCAAGTACAGTCTATCCCCAACGGAAAAAGAAAGGAGGCCCCATGATGGAGCTCAATGGTCCTTTGAGTTTTGTCGGCCACTAGTCTCGGGGACTTCGTGAAAGGAGGAATTGTATTGTACACGGGAAGACTACTTTCTGGAAGAAACTTGGAGCCAGACCGGTAGGAACCAAGCAACGGCGCACGATAATGGCGACGACAGCCCGGCCAACACAACGCCGGCCATGACGGCACGTGCGCGGGGCGAATGATGCGGTCAACGCGAGGCAGCGGCTCCCCGCCGACGGAGCATCCAAGGCATTTCCAAGCCAAGAAGGAAGAAGAGAGGGATTCAATGCGCGGTGGCGGTCTGAACCGTACACGTCAGCGCTGTGAGCTGGCGCGGAGGAAGGGGAGGGGGAGCGCACGAGTCCCGTGCGGCGTTCGCGAGGCAGAGCCAGAGTGCCGGGTGATTTACATGATTTGCACGCGCGGGTTGTGCACGTGAGACGTGTACGTAAGCGCACGACGCACGACGCACGACGCCGTGTCGTCGAGGCGTTTTATGTCGGCATGCTTTCCTCTGGGCGACGGGGTGAAAAGAAGAACAGTAAGCGACAGGACAAGAGAATGGACGCTGCCGGCGGGCAACGGGGCCGCCACGCCACGCCACGCGGCGACCACCCCTGTGCTGTGCCACACGTCACGATAGCCTCACGCAGCCCAGCTGCACAGCGCGCACAACATCCGTGCATAAAAACAAAGGCAGCCGAAAGCATCACCAAGCAGGGGAGCACCAATGGGAAACCTCCCCCGTCCTCCTTCCGTCCACGCCACTCACCGTGATGACAAACGTTTCGCCGTCCCACGCCGACGAGGATGCCAACAGCCACGACACGGAAAAAAAAAAAGGGGGGGAGGTGGGTGTGGACAGGCCTCCTGTTATTATAGGAAATTTGTATGTTATTACTACGGACGTGGTCAGACGTCTTTTAGATTTTGTGCGTAATGGTAACTTAAAATCTGTCGTGTAGAATAAACGAAGAGGAAATTGGAAAAAGAAAAGAAGACAAGGGAGAAGAGAGGGAGGAGGAGGAGGAAGAGGGAAGAGGAGAAAAGAAACGATGAATCAATCAAATCCATCAATGGATCCTCAATCTGGTGCCGTCTTTTTTTTTTCCTTGTTTATGCTGCTTGGACCGAGTTTGACCTCGCCGGCGCGGTTGCCTGCGCTCTTTGGAGTCGGACGGACAATTGCCAGAGGGTGGCGTTGCTGTTGCTGGATGGTGGAATGGAAAAAGCGCTGGTGCATGTGGCTGTCGAGAGAGTCCAGGAGGTTAGGGTGGGGGGTTGGAACCTGCGCGGTGGTGGACGGGGCAGCGCTGACGTCTGGGGCTGCTGATTGGCGTGTTGGGGCTGTAGGCGGGGCCCGCGGGTGGGACACTCTCGCCCACTCTGCGTCTCCTGGCATTGGCCCCACCTAGGCAGGCTGGGTCCGGGTCCTGGGTCTGGGTCCTGGGTCTGGGACTTTGGGCTCTGGGCTCTGGGCTCTGGGCTCTGGGCTCTGGGCTCTAGCCAGCCTCTGGCCTCTAGGGACCTGCCTCGTCATCATCCCAGGCCCGTCATTCTGGCTCGGTGCGTGCATGTGCGCTCTAGGTGAGGCGGTGGACGGACGCCGATGCCGATGGATGCTGACGCGGTGGGCCGCCGCGGCTGCTGGTCACCCACTGGCCACAGGAACCTGCCGTCGAGCATCGAGCATCGAGCATCGAGCATTACGCAGTCACGTCTCGGCTGCCGGGTGAGCAGAGCAGAGCAGAGCTGTCGAATGCTGTCTGTCGCCTCTTCATTCTCCCATTCTCCACTCTTCATGCCCTGCCGCTGCCGCTGCCGCTGCCTCGTGCTCCTTCCATGTCCATTTCTGATTGAACATTGCATGTTTTGTTTCCACCCTCCACCCTCCACCCACCACCTCCCGCCGACTCGGACGCACTCACCGACTGGAACGCCGCTCTCTGCTGCCCTGCTGCCCTGCTGCCCTGCTGCCCTGCTGCCCTGCTGCCCTGCTGCCCTGCTGCCCTGCTGCCCTGCTGCCCTGCTGCCCTGCTGCCCTGCTGCCGCCACGCTGCCACTACCAGACCAGCCAGACCACACACGGCCTGCCGCAGCAACATTGGGGTCTCCCCCACCCCTTCTTCCCCCCCTACTACTGTTCCCGTCACCAAAAATTAGCAGGTCCCAGCCCGCCCCACTGATCAATCCCATCACCGCCGCAGCGCTCGCTCCAGCGCTCCAGCCGCCCAGCCCCGAGGTGGAAGCCCCCGTGCCAATTCCAGTCCGACAGCGCCAGTTCTGTCAATCCGCAGCTGCTGCATGGTTCATTGCCTCTACTTAGTGATCGGTCGCCTGCTCGTCTGTCGCTGCCTGCAAATCGCTCGCATCTCCTTTTACATGTTTTCATCAACTCCGTCTTCTACACTTTTCATCCTGGCGTCATGAACGAACCCGAACAGTGCATCATATGCTTGGATCCCTTGCCGCGTGCCTCGACCCCGTCGCCCTCGGCCGTTGACGCTATTCACAATGCCGCCGCCACCACCACGGCCAACACCACGGCCAACACCACGGCCACCGCCATGGAGCCGACGCGCTCTCCGGCGCCAGACTCGACCATTGCTGCTTCTCTCGCCCAAGAGACAAGCCATCTCGACATTGTGGCCTCTCTAGACGGATGCGAACACGTCATCCACGATGCCTGCATCCGATCATGGGCTCAAAAGACAAACACTTGCCCCATCTGCAGAACATCCTTCCACTTTGTCCGCGTGTACAACGGAATAGATGGTACGTATAGAACCAACAACCCCCAGCCACCATTCACAAGAAGAAGAAGAAGAAGAGACAATCCAATGTGAGGGAGAAAAAAAGAGATGAAAAAAAGAAAAGAAAAGAAAAAGAAAAAGAAGAGAAGAGAAGAGAAAAGAGTTCACGTTGGCTGACGTGCTTCTCTCCATCACAGGTACCCCCATTTCTACGTACGACGTCAAAGACAGAAAGCAAGTTGCCGAATTCGATGTCCAGACCTGGTTGGATGATAACGCCGCAGACGGGGAAGAGGACGAAGGCAATCCTTGTCCCATATGCAACTCGGCTGAGCGAGAGGATATCCTATTGTTGTGCGACAGCTGTGATGCTGCCTACCACACGCATTGTATTGGCCTGGATCATGTTCCTGACGGCGACTGGTATTGCATGGAATGTGCTCACTTGTTCCACCTCACAGACGATCGTCCAGATGGCGCCGATCGCAATGACGCTGAATCTGCCTCTCCAACGCCTCAGTTGTCCCTGCAACGTCCAAGCCCTCGGGAAGTACGAGGCTTCCACGTACGGACCCGTCAGCGCCTCAGGAGAGCGCGCAGGCAAGCCCGAAACGCCGAGTGGCAGGGCGCCTGGGGCCAATTCTCTGGTCGTTTCTACGAGATGAGCGATCTCGATCTCGACAATCATGATGATGAGGACGATGACCTCGAGCAATTCCGTCGTTTCCAGCAGCTCGATCGCCAGGAACTGCAACGGTGGCAGCAGCGTATGGACATTGCCAATCGCCTTGGTGCTCGAGACATGTTTGCCAGCACTATCCCGCCACAAATCAGCGAACGCCTGCGACCACCCCCGTCGCCTGTCCAGGAAACTCGTGACGAACGGCGTGCCTGGGGTGCCTTTGACCGTGCCAGGGACGCAGAATCCAGCACCACGGCATCTCGAAAGCGCAAGAGTCGATCCGTCACTGCATCACCGGCCGAGCCACTGCAAGAACCGGAGAGGAAGTTGAAGCGTCCGCGAACCAGGAGGCTGCCTTCGCAGGCCGAAGCCTCGACATCCGCTCCCCTTCCCGCCACAACTTCGGGTCCGTCAAACGTGCGTCCAGCAAACGGGACAGACTCGCTGAGGAATGGCGCCACTCGCTTGGAAAACAACACTCCTTTGGTGTCGTCACTGCTCAAAGAGCTGGAGCCTCTGGAGCCAAATCCCTTGTCCGAGGACGAGACGTCGGCGATGACCCCGACATGGCGGGTTCCTCTAGAAGCTTCGTCGCCGGCACTCTCGCCCTCGCCATCCTTTCACAGTAGCCCTAGAGCTCTGTCTTTGACTCCGCCGCCCGTTCCCAGCCTCGGCGGTCGGCCCACGTCTCCGACGTTATCTCTCAGCACTCACATCGAACCTCGATATCCTCCCGCGAATTACTCCCCCACTCGATCTCATAGTGATCACGGAGGGGAAGTCGTCGAAGCACGATCGGCCGCCAAGCTTGAGTCTCGTCCCCTCGAGTTGCGTCAGCCTCGACCTCGTCGCGCCCAACACGTCTCGTCCCGGACGGAGGACTCGTCGCCGACACGGTGCACCATGACGCAAGAGGGGAAGAAGAGCATCAACGACATCGTCAAAGTGGCCCTTCAGCCCCATTGGAAGGCCCGAAAGCTGACCAACGAGCAGTATGCGACCATAAATCGAGACATATCGCGGAAACTTTATGATGAAGTGAAAGACGCATCCTTGCTCGATGAACAATCCCGGCGAACTTGGGAGAAAAGAGCCACGCAAGAGGTAGCTCAGGCTGTGGCCGGACTCTCAGCATAATCACAGAAACCCAAACACACACACACACACACACACACAGAGTCACACATACACCAGATAGGGTCTTTGCTTTGGCTCTCCGGCGTTATTTTTTGTATCTTTTCCTTCTTCTCCGGTTTGGCGGACATCCGTCGCGGTAATGATATACCCAGCATTTTTGTTTTGATGCTTTCTCACACTGTGTTTGTTTCATCGAGGAGGATTCTCTTATCTGTTCCGCTTTGGACACGAAGTTTGATGGCGTTGAAAAAAGAACATGCGAGATTTGGATTGTATTTGATCATAGTATCGGAAGAGATACATGCTCATGTTCAGTCGAGATGAGGAATGAGGAATGATATTGTAATTGTATATCGTTTGAACGACGCATCATTATTTTATGGCGACAACTGCCGAAGCCACCAAAGGGTTGCTTTTTATCGAAAGGCGATTTACGACCATAGTTGCCATAGAAAGCAATAGTATAGTGTTTCAGTACCTAAACATATTTAGTCAAGAGCTCGACTGGCTTCGAGATAGAGATTTGTGGCAACAAAGAAACACATGTTGGAATGGAAGGAAAAATTCTCTTCCTAAACTCGCTCATTCGCGGCCTCAGATTTTCTCTAAACCTCGACCCAGAGTTTTGCTCCTGTTCATGCATGTCTGGAAATTATTCAAGGAGGGGAGTTGCGGGAAGAAAAATTCTTTCGGGAAGCAGACTTCATTTATGCGAAAGGCACGTCGAAGCGGCGGGAATGCGGTACTCGACGCGTGCAACCATCGCAACACCGATCGAATGACAGTATTGTTCTTGTCAGCAGTATCTATCTAACAGAGCCCGGTATGAAAAAAAAGTTTTTTTTTTCTCTTTTTTAAAAGGCAGGCACCGCTAGCGAAAAGACTGCTCTGGGATTTACTCTCGGCACTCGTAAATGATCAGGACGTTCTGGAGGTGGAAACAGGTCTTGACGATAAGGTAAATGGTGCCTTGGATGAAAGGAGAAGAAATTGAAAAAGTGGGAGACGGAACCGCCAGATTTGTACCGGAGCCGTGCCAGCGAGTGCTGCCTCAGGCAGCTCATCTCTAGTTGGGAGGAAAAAGACAAGACTGGGGGAGCGATTACATAAGCCAGCTCTCTTGGTGGTTCAAGGTACGTAGCTGCAGAAAAGCTCCGGCAAGGAACATGTGGCTACGAGCGAAGCCAGGATCAAACCAAAAAAAAATAATAATAAAAAAGGTTGGAGAGACGTGAGGGCGAAGACGGCCGTTTCCGAGAAATTCAGGACCACACACAGAGACGTCGCCATTGCCATCATGACCGCCTCAAGCAGAGGGCGGCGCGCCATGCAGTCTATCCTGGGAGGTACGTGAAGAATTTGGTCAAATCACCGAACCACAATGGTCGAGGCAGGGATGAGGAGGCGGGAAAAGACAGGATGGTGTTTAGGAAAAAGTAGCGTGTTTGAACTTTGCAAAGGGTTTTTTTTTTCTATGAAGACGAGAAAAAACAAAACTAACAAGATGACACAAAAAAAAATTGCACAGGAACACCCAGTATATGCTCACGTTGCGCCACGAATTTCACCCGAGCACCTAACCGTCTATACTCGGCCACCACCATCACAAGCTCTCCGGAAACTCCGTCGGAAGACACGGTCCCGCCATCGCCACCACGAGCGCCGCCTCCCTACGTTGTGCACTCGGGCCTGATTCTCACGCGGCCGCCGCTGCTGACGCGCAAGCTGCACCCGTTCGAAAACGCCTTCTACTTCTACCAGAAGCGGCTGGAGGAGAGGCTCAACACGCCCTTCATCACGAGCATCTACTTCAAGCCCGACACGGCCCGCCAGCTAGACTGGAACGTCAAGGTGCAGGAGCGCCAGGGCACCGTCGCCAAGGACATTGGCGTGTACAAGGGCAAGAGTTCCACGGCGTGGGACGATGAGCTCAAGGTCGGCGACGACCTGAGCAACCAGGAGACCGTGCTGGACCGCCTCCTCAAGGACGCCGCGGTCCGCGTCAGCGATGACGCCGAAGTCATCAGCCCCGAGGACGTGGTGCCTGTGGAGAGGCCCATGGGGAGGGAGACCGAGGCCGATAAGAAGGGCGATGTGAGGAGGCTGGATAGGCAGCTTGACAAGACGCTGTACCTGGTAGTCAAGGGCAAGGATGGCTGGGGATTCCCTGCGGGCGTGGTCACCAAGAATGAAAATCTGCACGAGGTAAGCGTTTTCTTTTATCAAAGTCGTGTGCGCGCGAGTTTTCGTTATTTCTACAAGCACCACGCTCCCCCTTTTCTCCACCATGTTCCCCCTACCCCCCGGGAATTTGCAATGTCGAAATCAAGAGATGAGTTTTTAACAAAAGGGACCCAAAAAAAGGCCGCCAAAAGGGTATTGGACCAAGCCGCCGGCGTCAACATGAATACCTGGATCGTCGGCCGCGTCCCCGTCGCACACGTCGTCAAGCAGCCCCGTCAAGACCCCGACGGGTCCCTCGCAGAACGAGGCCAAAAGACCTTCTTCCTCAAGGGCAGAATCATGGCCGGCCAGGCTAATCTGAAGGACAACCCCTTTGGATATACCGACTTTAAGTGGTTGACGAGGGAGGAGCTGGAAAAGGAGCTGGCGCCAGAGTATTTCCGGGGTGTGCGGAACATGATGGCCGATAGGTAGGCCGGACAACCGAGATCGGACGGACGGACATACAGTCGGGATTTCAACCAAGTCTGTAGACAGGGAGTGCGACAAGAGTATGGAGGAAGGAGACGATAAGAAGAATGGAATGGAATGGAATGAGGATGAAGCATGTGCGATGAGCCATTCTTGTCGTATGGAGCGCATCCTTGTAAACTATAAAGTAGTATATACATCTTGTACAGTAGAGTAGAGCCTGCTTGTCAACAATGGCCCACCCGGCGACTCGCCGACTCGTGCTCGAAATTCAAGCATCCCACGCGGCAGATACGTTGGCAGCACAAATCCATCCACCGTCCCATTGCCATGGAATTCACCCCAACTATATAGACGGTCGACAAGGGCAAAACAATCAAGAAAAAAAAATCTAGCAGTGTCGGAGAAGGAAATGAAAGGACCGGCAAAAAGGAGACGAATCAGGTCTTTCAAGATTCGTTTACATTTCACGCCTCTTCTTTTCTGTCTCTCTCTCCTTTTTTTCTTCTTTTTTGGCGGCTTCTTCCCTGTCCAAAGACCCATGCCTTTACATGCTCGGCCCGTACAACGCTTCGGGACACTGTCCCTGGCGTCAAGAGAGACGGATGCACATAAGAGGATTCATCATGAGGAGCGCCCCCTCGCCAAGCATTTTCACACACACACACACAGTGTCAAAGATGCAAACAGTGCAAATAAACTCCCACATTCCCTTCCGCACTCTCCTCCAAAATGTATCCCTCCAACGCCAAAACGCCCCCCCCCCCCCCCCCCCCCCCCCCCCACGCCTTCTTGGTATCTTGGAAATGAGACCATTGCAACGGAACGTGGACAAAAAGTGACCACCAAACCCCCTCTTGTTTGAGCGTCTGCATTCCCCACGTCATGACGTTCCGGTGGGCTTGGCTTGCCCTTCAACGAAGCTGAGAGCCTCTGTTGCGGGCACACAGTTGATGGAGCTTGTCTTGTTGTGGAACGTCACGCCATAGCATTTATCTGCCACGTGGACAATTTCGGGTCGGAATGTGGTGCAGATAAATTGAGTGCCCGCCTCGTTTGAAATGGACTCTAGCAGCGACGCGACGGCAGTACGGTACTGTGCGTCAAGATTGGCGTCGACCTCGTCAAAGATGACCATGGGACTGCTCTCTGTTTGTTGGAGTGCAAAGATGAGGCACAATGCACATAAGCCTGAAAATTTCGAGTCAGACGAAGCAGAACACACAACAATATAAACAATAAAAAAAAAGGGTTGTTGGGGGGCGGTTGCGAATCTTCTCATCGATTTTGAAACACAAAATCACCGGCCAAAAACGTCAGACACTCACTCTTCTGTCCACCGCTGAGCTGCTGGATTCTTTGCTGCTCATCAAGCTCCTTCGAGTTAAAGGACACGCTGATACCGACGCCAGTATAGTTCTCCACACTACCACGGGCTTCCTCATCAGACTCGTCAATGTCTTGGCGACGATCAGCTCGTCTTTGAATAACCAGTCGGCCGTGTCCAGCTGGAACCAGTTTGCCAAAGATGGTTGCGAACTCCTTGGACACTTGCTTGAAAGTTCGCTCGATGGCTTCGTCCTTTCGTCGATCCAAGTGTTCGACCAGTTCCTCGATGGAATCTTGAGAAGCGTCCAGTTCTTTGCGTCGCTTCATGAGCTGATCTTGTTGCGTGGTAAAGTTGTTGTACTGCTCAAAGGCTTTCTTGTTGACGTGCTTGTACTTCTTCAGAGCTTCATTGACCCTTTTCAGCTTGTTTGTGATCTAAAAACATTCCATGTTGTAATCAGCACGCCGTGGTTATTCGGTTCTGGGGTAAATGGCTGCGGTACGCTGTCGCTCCCTTGAAACTCACCGAGCTGGCTTCCATATTCTCGTACTTGTCGAATGCTTCTTCGGGAAGCACGCCCAGGTCTCTGATATTTTTGGCGCAGTCCGCAGCTTGTGCGGTGAGAAGAGCCTTGCGCTGCAGAGTCTTCTCCATCCTCTTTTGTTGTTTCTCTATTCTCGCAGAGAGCTCGTTTTGAATTTGCTCTCGCTCCGATTTTTCGGTGCTCAGTTGGTCGATCTGACTAGTCACACTGTCCGTCTTGTCTTCCGTCTCTTGAAGACTGGCCTCAGTGACTTTCAGTGCCTTTTGAGCCATCTTTAGTTCTCGCTGAGCTTCCTTCATGCCTCCGAATGCGCCTCCTGACGTCGAGTTCTCGAACGCTTGGCTGTTCAGCTGGTCCAATTTCAGTTGTAGGTTCTGGCGCAAGTCGACTTCGAGGAGTTGCTTCATTCTTTCAAGCCTTCTCCGTTCTTTGCTCAAATCGTTCCATTGCTGCTGCAAATGTTGTGTCGTGGTACTGAGCTGCTCGAGCTCCCTCTCCTCCGCTGAAGTTAGGCTCTTCTTGAAATCGGTTCCTATCTCAGCCTCATGCGCAGCCACTTCCTCCATGAACCCGTTCATGTTCTTCTCTACAGCTTCTCGGCGCTTGATGGCGGCGTCGAGCTGGGATCTTTCGTTTTCAACATGGCCAGACTTGTTTCGTAATTCGTGTTTGAGGGGCTCGAACCCGTCGTCGGCCTGTCGTAATTGCTGCTCCTTCTTTTGCAGTTCCGACATGGCGGCTGTGATCTCCTGATCCTTGCGTTCGATCTGATGGCGCAAGTCGCGCGACTGAACAACCAGCTTCTCGTACTCCTCGCGCCACCTGTTGGCCGACTGAACGGCTTCCAGACGTGACTTGCGGGGATCAATATAGCCACCTGTCATTGCACCCCTCTTGTTAGTTGTATCGCCTTCTGCGGTGATACCGTCGACGCCGTGACTGCGCGCGTATTGAGCTGCTACGGCGAGGTTGATACAGACCACCGTTTTCCCAAACACCTGCTGAAAGGCCTTGTCAAACTTGGAGTCGTATTTGATCTTGCTGATAAGGGGGACCGCGTCATTCGAGCGAGGGAAGTTGACCTGACGTGGCCTAAGCTGCGCCAATGGCATGAAGGTGACACGACCCCCGTGCTGTTTGTACAAATAATCGGCCAGGTAGGTGGCTGTTTCGGCGTTGTCGACGACGTAG
This sequence comes from Claviceps africana, assembly GCA_018360145.1. Classification (NCBI taxonomy): domain Eukaryota; kingdom Fungi; phylum Ascomycota; class Sordariomycetes; order Hypocreales; family Clavicipitaceae; genus Claviceps; species Claviceps africana. The sequence continues at coordinate 24,444 of SRPY01000170.1, forward strand.
TGAAACAGACTAGCACCGGCAGTCTGTTCAACTGGTAGTCTGTAAGCGTCGTTGACTTCCAGGAGGTCGGCTAATGTTCCGTAGGCGCCGGGAATATCCTGCTCCTGCTTCAAACGGCGAATAGTAGCCAGACCGCGAGCGGTTGCTCCATCTACCGCATGCGCCAACTCCCGCTCAGCTTGGTCCCTTTCCTGACGAGCATTGGCAATGACAGAGTTCAGTTTGTCTTCCTCGCGACGAATAAGCTTGCGTTCGTCATTCAGTCTATCCAAGGTCACCTTGGCCTGGGTGGCCTCGTCGGCCATCAAGACTCTATCACCGCTCCAATTGGCTAGCCGAGATCTTAGTTGCGCTACCTCTTGCTCGGTCTGCTGGATCGTCTCTTGCACTCTGGCAAGCTCTTCTTCAGCTTCCAACTTGTTTGCCTTCTGCGCGCTGATTGTCAGGTTCAACTCCTCGACTTCTTGTTTCAACCATGCGTCCCGCTCTGACTTGTTCTTGAATCGTGAGCCGCGGCTTTGCTTGGCGAAGAGACGTGCCCTTGACGCTTCAGCTGTGTCCAGTTGCCGCCGGATTTCGTCCTCTTCCTGCTTCTTCTTCTTGTATTCAGGGAGAATCTCAGCCAGCTGTTTTTCCTTTTGTGATATCTCAGACTGGACGGAGTGCAGCTCGGCTTCATGCTGCGCTCGCGCCTGCTCCTGCGCCGATTGCCCGTCTTTGAGGTTCTTGGTCTTGAGTTCCACTTTGGCGAGTGCCTTGGCGCAGTCTCGTCTGTCCTCCTCGTGTTGACGCCTGTCAATTTGGAGAAGTTCCAGTTCTCGCTGGAGGTTGTGAATTTTCGCGTCGAGCTTGGAGATAGCCTTCTCTCCTTTGAGGAATTCTGCGCGGCTCGAGTCATTGGTATCGAGACCATCCTGTCTAGCACCATCGATGTCCTCCAGGGCAGACTGGATGGTTACTTGCTCTCGGTGGTGGTAGGCATACTCCAGACATCGCCTCTCTCTATCCTTGTCCTGAAAGCCGCGCAGTTCTTCCTTTTCCTCCTCGAGCTCCGTGAGCCGTTCTTTGATGTATTCGAGCAACTCGTCGATCTTCTCTCGCTTGTTGTTGGTCTCGTGCATGATTTTCAACGACTCCGCGCGACGTGCCTCGTACACGTGGGTGCCGGCCACTTCCTTGAGCAGATTGAGTCTGTCGGATTCTTTCATACTGGTCAAGGCTGTTACGCGACCCTGAGGAACGATGTAGTAAGGGTTCGAGCGAGAGAATCCGGCAGCTTCCAGCAGATTCATTACATCTGTCTTGGTCACGACTTTTCGGTCCACCGAGTACTCGTCCTTCTTCAGTCCGATGGTGCGGCGCAGCACAACTTCCTTGTTGCCTGTAGGAAAGCGATCATCGCTATTGTCGAAGATGATCTCGACGTAGGCGGACATGACGGCGGAGCCGGAACCCTCGTGCAAGAGACCTTGGCGCTCTTCTCGACTCATCTGGGTATAGGCATCGCTAAGAACGAATCGCATCGCTGCGAAGAAGTTGCTTTTCCCCGAGCCATTGCGACCGACGATGACGTTGGTTTTTGGAGAGAAGGGCTCAATGACGGTTTGGTCTTTGTAGCTGTGGGCACATTATCAGTGGCTATGAACGACGTGTGATGTTCTTGGACGGCGTACAGTGCGCAGCATACCTTTTGAAGCCCTGGATAATGATTTGTTTGATGTACATGATGTGCTGCGCGGATGCGAGTGCGCAACATCGGGGGAGGCCAATGAGCTAGGTCTTGACTTGGCCCGAAAAGTTGAAGGCGTAGCGGGAAGTCGTCGTCGTCGTCGTCGTCGCTGTCGCTGAACGGTACGATGCGACGCGTCTCCGTCAGCCCGCCGCGATTAAGTGGTTGGGCATCACGCGCGGCGGAGGGACTAGTGGGGCCCACATGTCTGAAGTTTCTGCCTCAGGCCGCCGTGCTGCGTGGGCGAAAAGATGCATGTGGCTTGCTTGCTTGGCAGCACGTGGCTTGTGACGGTTGGGTCTGGTCGTTTCTTATGTAATCAAAACTTACGAGACTTGTGTTGCACATGGCGGGATGCCTGGGTCTCTTAGCCTAATCTCGCCATCCAAGTCCCTCGGAACGCACGGCCCGTTATCTCGCCTCATATTTCAGGCATCTCCCCATATATGCTAATCCTTTGTGTTTCACACACAGACAGCATCCATCGCGAGGCAAATAACGCAACTGTCGGACAAGGCATAAGATGAGAGTTGTTTCGACAGGTATCTGTCTCACCTGAGAGTTTCTGTGAGGTTGAATTCATAAAAATATATCGCAATGACCCTTATCTCAGCCTTGACCCTGACAAGTCTCTTAGCAAATTCATAACTCTTAATTTGGATTTTGCATCGGTTCATCTCGTAAACAAAATCCGAGGTACTCCGATGGCAAATATGTGGCGCGCGCGTGCGGCATGGTTGTGGAGTGGCAGACACTGACTCGCAATAACTCCAAGGTGAGCTTGTCGACGACCAACTACCAGGTTATCACCACAGAAACCTTGGGGAGCATCATGCACTTTTGATCCTCTCGGGGATGCGCCATCGACACGAGGGAAGGAATTTCGGGTCTAATGTCCGAGATGCGAGGTCATGAGACGTGTAAGCGTGTACTACGAAGCCCGAGGGCTCCGCATATGCGTGATTAGCGTGTGGAACCTGGGAAGCCGCGATGACAACGCCAACGTCTTCTATATGTACATACATACATATGTATTCACGCATCACGGCACGGTAAATGCCAAACGACATTTTGCGTGCTAGTCGACCAGTGGAAGCGCCGGATCGGTCAAGGATCGGAGGAGAGGGGGGGTAAAGATACGATTCCCCAAGGAGCAGTCCGCGGCGGTTATACGGATAAATTAGAAACAGCCGGAGAGCGTTTCACGCTCGAGCGTCTCGTCGTCGACTCAGTTACCGTTGCCACCAGTAGAATCGGCATTTAAGAGGCATGGCTATCCCGCTGTCCGTACGTCCATGTCCCGCGCTCCGCTTGCAAATTCCCCTCCGCAAGCACCTCGGAAACACGACTGCCAACAGGCAAACCATCCCGACTACTTTGCGCGAAACCTGTCCGCCATGCGATTCTCTATATCCACTGTGTTCGCCGCCCTAGCCATCCACGCCGGACAGGCCTCTGCCGGAGGGTGCAAAAATTATCGCCTCGATGGCCAGACTGGACCTCTAGCAGACTGCCCCGGCGATGCTACAAACGGCTGGAAGTGTGGCAACTATGGGGCAAGCATCGGCCCCCCAGATTTCCGTGGCACAGTCAAATTTTACTCGGGAAAATATCCCATCACCCTTCGCATCTTCTGCCAGGGCGACGAGGATCTTCCAGGCCATGTGAACGGCTTGTTCAGATACTGCCCGGCTCAGACCACCACCGATTTAACTATATACTGCGTGGCGAGACCGTTTGTCTTTCAGTACTATGTCATCGCTGCGCCGCCACCCAACCCGGCAGATGAACCTTCATAAGGAAAAGGGGACGGGTGTTTGTGAAGGAAGGAGAGCATTTTGTGTTTTATATTCGCCCAAGGATGCTCTATCTAAGGAATTCTATATAGGGAGGAGATCGCAGGTCGAGACCCTAAGATATAAAGGCTTTTCACGTGCTGTATCTCACACTGAAGTTGGTGGCATCGGCAGAGTGTGCAATCCGGTTTGAACAAGGACTAGCTGGCAAAGGCATGTCGACGAGTATATTCTGCCATGACTACGTGTCTGGATTACAGACCATAGGGTTTAGTGGCACAGAGGCCTTTATATAAGTACTGGTGTAGATATACATACATATGTACAAAGGTCCCGCAACCTCGTTGGCGCCCCCGCACACTTAAAGGGATGGTGATCTCTGGCGAATTCCTGAGACGCCAGGCTAGATTAGGATAGTGCAGCGAGGGTTCCGAACAGTAGGGAACCTAGGGTGTTATAGGATTTACATATTGGAGGATGTGCATCCTCCTTCTAGCCCATTGGTCAATTGGAACAATAGGGAATGCCGCGATGTGCAACAGCTTGTGACGGTCAGGTCGTGTATGTAATCAGAGCTTACGAGACTTGCTGGCCAAGCAAACAAGCCAATTGTGGAACGAGACGAGGCTACAGATAGCCCGAGTGTTCTTTTGACAAGTACTCATCTCATGAGAGCCAAGGTACATAGACGTACAATTCGACATTGCAGAGAGGGTTGGGCCAATCGGCCGGCGCTTCCGAAACTGCAACGACGTAGTGGGGGAACCCAGAGTATAATTAAGCTCAACCTTATTTACAAACAGCGTTAGGTATCCAGAGATGTCCTATAATACAGTGTCCACCCCTTGAATTATTTGCAAGCAGGTACAAGCCCTAGGGTTGCTAGTTAGGGGTTACTATAGATTGAAGAGGATATTAAGCTACTTATTAGCCTATATAAATAAATTATATCCGATGTACCTTTAGATCCTAACCATATCGTCGGCATTTCTGAAGCGACGCTTGATCGGTCTAACAACCCCTGTCAAGTCCTCGATTTCAAATAATTCAAGGGGTGGACTGTAGGTATGTATGTATGTCAACTACTCTCGGCTTCTCGACCGCGGGAAGCTCGAGGAGCATCTTGTGTTTTCGGACCTCTCGAGGCCGCCCGAGACGTCGGCAGCGAGGGACGAGGGTTCCGCACATTGCACGGTTAGCAAGGGGAACTCGGGAAGCACAGATGGGCAACACCAACATGGTCTTCTATATTTATCCACTTACGCCACGGTGAATTGCGAACGACGGTTTGGATTATTGCGATTCGTGCTAGTAGACCAGCGGAAGCGCCAGATCGGTTGGAGACGGGAGGACGGGGGTCCGGTTGTTACGCAAATTAAAACTTCACATGATAGGGGTTTCCGCTCAACCACATCCTCATCGATTTTTACCGAAACACTACCACTACCGGGAATGGGTATTTAAGAGCCACGGCCATTCCGCCATCCGTACGATCTGCACCTCGACAAGCACCTCCGGAACACGACTACCAATAATCAACCCATCCATCCACCATGCGCTTCTCTACATCCACCGTGCTCGCCGCCGTGTCCATCTGCGCCGGACAGGCCCTCGCACTCGGTCCCGATGATCCCATGTTCTGCTTCGACCACCGCTGGGAGGGCCAGACTGGACCTGTCGAGGAATGCAAAAAAGATCCTACTAAACCCCACTGGGATTGCGGCGCATTCGAGGCAAACGTCGATGTTGCCAAGGGTCAGGGCCCCGACGTATACGATTTTTGGTCGGGGTTTTACCCCATAACCCTTCGCATCACCTGCAAGGGCGAAAAGGATGTTGATGGCTATACCAACGGCCAGTTCAGATACTGCACCCCCTGGGCCAATAGCTACATAACCGCACGCTGCCCAGGGAGCGAGCCTGTCTTCCAGTATTTTGTCAACGCTCCGCCCGAGCCCAAGCAAGAGCCCAAGCCTGGCCAAGAAAGAGGGAACTATTTCCTGTGAAGCTGGAAAGGCAGTTAATATAATTTTACGTTGTCATGAGGATGCTCTAGCAAGGAGGATTACATAATGGAAGGGGATCGCAGGTCGTCGGTGTGTTTGGGAGGGGGGGGTGCGAGACGTATGCTTGTGGCGTGCTGCGTCTGGCGCCCAAGTTGGTGGCATCGCCAGTGTGTGCGATAAGGAAAATCGGCTGGGCAAAGGCATGTCAAAGCACGTATTTTCTCACGACTACAGACTATGGATTGTTGGTGGCATGGTGGCCTCTATATATGTACATATATAAATGGCAGACATAATATCCCTAATCCAGTAGCCCCTGTCACCCCCCCCATCTCACCCTCTGCGGATGAAATTTGCTCATACTGATGCGTGGAAGCGTGGTTCGGGAGAAACGTAACAAAAGTGAAGGGAAAGAGACAAAGACCCCAAGCGTCGAGAGAAGAAGAAAAACCAAAAGAGTGCCTTGGCAAGCCTCTTTATTTCCTGTCCTCTCTGTGGTTTGCCACATTGCTCCATCCGAGTGAAGTACCCTGTACACGTATGTATGCAAGTACATGTGTACTTATCCTCGGGCGTTAAATACATCAATCAATCATGTGTACTAACCGTATACTCATGAAGTAGGGTATTTACTTAGTAGTGAAGGACTTGTATGTGGAATGAATGATCCATTTCCCCCGCTTTCCACCAGGACCCAAAACCACAACCATTTCTGGTCAACAACCAACAGGTTCGTACGTGTGTGTTGTCCGCCGTTCCCCAGACACCAGCACTGTTGACGCTCTCAATTTCCTGACTTGACCTTGTCGAAACTCCAGCTTGTGATGGGGATATCTGCACCAGCGAGCTTGGCTGTCGGGAATTGAATCATTCTTTGGATAACACAAAAGGCCGACGAAGCGTTAACTTCTGCCATGAACTGAATGACGAGCTCTGCTTCGCGGACCCAGCCTGACATTTGGAACGTCGCCTTGCCGGTCCATTCATACGTAGTCGTGGAGATGGTGTTGATGGCTGGAACAACGACATTGGCTTGGAAGAGGTTGTCGCTACCGGAAACCTCTGATCGCCAGAGACGGAAGCTTCGGTCATGGTGTATCCACATGTCGAAGGTCCAGTTGGCACCGGTGACCAGTTGAGTGCCCAGGTCGACGATGAAGGCTCGCCGGACGTGAGGAGATGTCCAGTCAGGAACGCGGGCCACGAGGTCCCGTGTCGCGACGCCCGGGTCGTCTGAGACCGCGAAGAATGTCGGCTTATACGGAGACCACTCCGTGGCAGGAGGCCATCCCGCCGCCTTTGACGCGTCGGTGTTCACGGCCCTGCTGGACGCCACGAGGCCCATGCCGAGAAGGTTCACGAGGCCGACGGCCAGAGTCTTGAATTACATGATGGCGAGATGTTTTATTGCTGTTTTCTGTGACAGATGGGATATTCTTAGAAGAGGGCCGAGGGGAAGACTTCAGACTTGAGAAACAGGCGACGCTGTAGGTGCGCCACGACAAAACCGAGTCGAGGCGAGAAAAGACGGAAGAGAAAGAAGCACAAGCGAGGAGAAATCCTGAGCATTATAGCCAACTACCCACAGTCTACTTGCATTGCACAGGGGTGTGTATGTATATAGGGATTCACCATCCACGGACCGATACAGGAGATGCCGGCATAAACGTGCTACAATGCTGGATGTTGCCATGGAGCGTCAAACAGGGTATTACGTCTTGTCCTCGTGACAAGTTGAGGCGGGACACTCCTAACAGAGCCTGCCTCGGGAACATAACCGGCAAGATTGTGGGCATGAAGCCGACGGACAAGGCTGGCCCTAGATGGTGTGGTTTTTTGTTAACATGTGCATTCTACAGTGAGAGGTTGCCTTAGATTACAGACTACAAAGTGGTGGCTCAATAGCCCCTTATATACATGTCAAGCCTGTATCCCTTCTCCAGCGCCCCTTTTGCCTCCTGAGTCATCGCGGATGGAGAGCGCTTATGCTGACAATTTTCTCATGGTGATTCTCATGGTGATTCGAGCAAGTTGACATGATGCAAGTATACACAGGAGTTCAAACAGCAGTTGACGTGACGAAATACCCAGCGGCTGATGCCGATCACAACGGCTTCTCGGCACCGATGGCACGACGGGCCTTGATGTTACATGCCGGGCCGCGTTGCATACGTATTTTTGTTGGCCAAGGCCGCGTTTTCCCTTTCCACTCACACGTTTTCGACCCTTCTCAAGCATATCTCGGGCTCATTATTCCTGGGATGTTGAGTCAGAGAACTCGTGGCCTCCCCAAGCCTGCATATCCTATACATGCAATGTACGTATATACATATGTATTTACACACATAGGCATATCCGCAACATGTTGTATGTATATGTACGTACAATGTATGTACACAGGGTTTTCCGCAGACTCGATTGCATGTACGATGCTACATTTGGGCAATGGCGCGGTGACCATGTAGGACCTCAGCCTATTCTTCGTCCTGCCCTCTTCCTCGCCTGTCCTTTTTTTTCATCCTCATTGTCCTTCTTCTCTCGTCGCAGACCTCATCGGCGGCTCAGATGCGGTCTCGCGAAGCATTTCCCTGGGGCCCACGACAAAGACGACCAGTTTTTTATTAAAAAAAAAAAAAAAAACTTCTCCTTGTCGTCCCAGCTAAAATGCTCCGCTACCCCTGCCCACGCCCCACCAGCTCTCTTTGATGCCGGCAAGGCCAAATGAATGGACGCTTGCGTACTCCCTGTGCTTCATCAACCGTGGTGGGAGAGGAGTTGCTCCCAATGAGCTGTCGCAAAAATATGGGGCAGAGGCTACGGACGTGTACAATGCACCCCTTGAATGATTTTACATAGATACAAGCCCTACAGCTCCCCACATTTTCTAGCTAGCGAGTCCCTTCTTAACAGTGCTGGTAGGTATAGAATAATCTATATATATAACATAGAAAAAAATGCAAATATTATAATAATTAATAAAGTAATAATTACTAAAGATTTATATATAAATATTATATTTTATAATATATATTTTAATATATAGTGTAATATACCCTATAGGCTTTAACTATTAAAGTAGTATATAAAGAATATTTAAGGTATTAATTAAAGGCTTATAGATATATTTTTTTATATTAAAAACATATATAACCAATGTTCTTTTTAACTAGGGCCTATGTTATCGCGATTTTTAAAGAGACGCTTGATTGGCTCAACCTCCCCTGTCATGTAAATGTGTAAAATCATTCAAGGGGTGTACTGTATGTCTTGTCGGCAGTGAAAGGGATGCGTGGTGCGAGCCCCAGGCTGCCGAGCCAGCCTGCTCCGTCAGCCACCACACCACGAGGAGGCAGCCTCACGGCAGGAGAGACCCATGAGCGGCGCGGCACGGCGAGGCGAGCACCTTCCTTCTGCGCGGCCCGATCCTAGAAGAGACTTGAGTGTGAAAGACACGGAGAGGAAGCTGCAACGGAGTCCAGATGATGGAGACGCCGACAGGAATGGGCACATGGGAGCGAAAAAATACCAGCTTGAACGGGTGAGGCGGCTGCTTTTCCTGCCCTTTTCTCGGGTCTCATCCGAGCGCTGACACGATCGTTTCCTCATTGCTCAATCAAGCATCTGACCGGCCGGTTGCTAGACTCGACCTCGACCCTTGATGAGCTGGGGTTGCCGCATGGAGGCGCGCCGTGCCGAGCGTGCCAAATGAGTCATCAAAAAAAAAAAAAAACTCGATAGATCTCATCTCGTCGCGGCGACCCACCAATGACAGTCCATGTCTCATGGCCAAGAACATGTATGTACCCGGCACCGCCCTCTGCGCTGGCGCGTGGCCGTTTCTGGAGGATAACTTCTCACCTTGTCTGGGTCTTGTTCGCGATGCAGGTACAATACGTTAAAGATTCCATGCGTTGGAGGCGCCGAGGAGTCCAGATACCATCGACGGAGACAACATCAAGTCAATGCATGCATGTCTTACTTTGCTGCTACAGTACAACAACACAAAAGCTCTATATGCACATACATTCCGGCTTCCCATGTATGTACAATGCACCGCCCAGGCAAGAGACTACTGTTTCACTTTTACAAGAAAGTGCCACATCGCCACCAGATGATGATGGTGGCGATGATGGTGTGAGACCCCCCCCCCCCCCAAGATGAACAACACGCAGCATCATGGGCATGAGCAAAGCGGCATTTCCCATTTTGTCGGTGTCTGATACATGCTCTCCCAGACCTCTTGCAGTGCCAGCAGGGAGGAGCGTACATTGTTTGCAAGCAGAAAACCTGTGTTTCCCCCATGGACGACGCGAGGAATGTTCGACGCAATGAGCATGGCCGGAACTGACATGCTCCTGCGCATCCTGAAAAACCAGCATGCTCGGACTGCAAGACTCCACCGTCGGCGGATAGGAACATGTCGACTGTTGGCAACCAAGTGCCAGCGTGGCCAAAGTGGAATAACAATCACCCATGGACGTCACACCCATTTTCGTTACCTGGCCATGCAAGCGGCAGATGGAGTGGTAAAGATGGAATGAACATCATTGATGGCATCGGAAGAAGGTGAACGAACCAAGCCGTCTCTGGCCGTGAGAAGACGAACGCTCCACGGTATCCAACGTGAACGACAAAAGGTCCACTCGCGGTCTAAAGACCAATCAGCGTCGGGCCAAGAGAGGCACCTGATGGCACCTGCCCCCGAAGCGGAGTTTCTCATGCACATTGAGCAATAGATTTGAGTGATTTGGCGCACAGAAGGCTACATCTACGCGTCGACCCACTTTATGCTTCAATGAAGTCATTGGCTTAGAAGACACTTGGCCCATACACGAACTTGTACCATCAGACAAGTACCTAAGTACTTAAGTTAGAGAGCGCAATATGCTTATCTCTTATAACCCAAGTGCTAGTCTGAAAGTACTAAAAGATTATTTCAAGTTGCTCCAATAGGACATTGTAGAAGAGTGGATCACTACGTGGGTGTAGCCTTCCCTTCCGCTCCGCGCACCAGAGAGAGAGGAGCCATGAGGGAAAAGACGCAGAAGGACGTTGACCGAGTTAGCACTGTGCACGAGCCCGACCGGTGCTCAGAGGCCGTGTGCGAGCTCAAGGCGGCAATGCAGAGAGGGGGAACGCGTGGAACTGTCGCGAGCGCAAATCTCAATAGAAAGTACAAGGCTTCAGCGTCTTTCCGGCGGCATGACTTTTGGCAAGGAGGGCGCTCTTGCGCAATTCAGGCATGTTTTTTTTTTTTTTCTGGATACTGGACAGCTTTGCCTTTCCAACATTGTAAGAGGCAGCAGGAGCGGAGCCGCAGTCCAAAACGGGCCTAGTCAGAGCAAGCGGAAAATTAAGCGAGCAGCAGCGGCAGAAACTGTTGGTTGACGTGCTGGGCGACGCGTGTTGGCGTGTATAAAAATACAGGACACACATTATACAAAGACCGGGCCTGCCCTCCACTCGATTTCTCCCGGTACGTCCGTCCCCAGGTCCCCAGTTGAGAGGCCAGCCTCGACCGACCACACTCGCATCACATCCTGGCGCACCGCCGCACAAAAGCACGCAGCACGCAGCACGCAGCACGCAGCACGCAGCACGCAGCACGCAGCACGCGCGCACCACGCACACCGCACACCGCACACCGCACACCGCACACCACGCACGCGCACCCATCTGGGCTCGGGGGCCGCTTGGTGTCGGGCGCGAGTCGACTGAGGCTGAGGCTCCGGCTCAGGCTCAAGACACACGCGGCACGCACTCCGCGGCTGCACAGCCACAAACCCCCAGCCACATCCGGAACCGTCTGCCATCAACACCTGGTCGCTCTTGCGACAACACCTGTATGCAGCTGCGCGCAGGCATGCATCTGACCATTGGCGTACATACCCACACAATAGACTTCCAGGACACCTCACTTCTCGTCTTGATACACTAGAAGCCCATGACCAAAAGTACTACCGCAGCAAATAATACATGTTATCAGGGCTTGCTGTGAGCATTATACGACGTCGCCTCCTCGTACAGCTACGTCGTTCACTACTCCGGCTATTGCTTTTTTTCTTGTTCCCTTTTTGCGCGGGTAGGGTTGCCAGCGTCTTCGCTGACTATCTGCAAGCCCATCCTGTCCTCGGGACGGTTTTTTTCTTCTTTTTCTTCTTCTTCTTTCTCTCTCTTTCCTTTCCTTTCCTTTCCTCTTCTTTTCTTTGGAGGGGGAGGAGACCTTCAGACACTAGACGTCAATCTGCAACCGGGGGGTGCAGTGCGTGGGCCAACAGTCCATCAGCTGCACCTCGATAGGAACGGTCGTCTATTGCTTTCCAAATGGTATGGATGGAAGCTCGTATGCTGCTCACATTGTCTTGAGACCAAACAATGGCGTCTAGATTGGATCGGCTGGTGACGATTCTCGAAACCGGAAGCACCAGGCTCATTCGAGAAACCGCCGTCAACCAACTTGCCGACTGGCAAAAGCAACATCCAGACGAACTGTTCAACCTGCTGTCTCGTGTTGTCCCGTACCTGAGGCACAAGGACTGGGAGACTCGCAGCACCGCGGCCAAGGCCATAGGAAAAATCGTCGAAAATGCTCCTCTCTACGATCCCAATGAAGCGGATGGCCCGTCTGAGCCCAAAAAGGAAGAAAACGTCGGCGAGAATGGCGCCATCAAGAAAGAGAACATTGATCGAGACTCTTTTTTTGAACAGGACGACCTACTCAAGCTCGACTCGCTCAACGTCGACTCAGTTTTGAACTACGGCTGGGAGCTGCTCCGTGGCGGGGGAATCGAGTACAACTTGGCCATGTTGGACCCGCAAGCGCGCTTGCTACACCAGAAGAACACCCTTTTTGGCCGACTTGGATTGCTTGGGCGGAAATACGAGGATGAAGAGACGTCCATAGTACGGGAAGGCCAGTCCACACCCATGACACCTGTGGAATACACAAACAGCAGCGGCTCAGGCAGGAGTGGAAGCATTTCTCAAAACCAAGGGTCCGAGGATTCTCAACTTAGCTCGAGGCAACTCAATGTTCTGAAGCGGAAACGAAAAAGGGAAGCGATGAGGGCTTCCCATGGAAAAGGAGGCTTTGGTGATCTTGCTCTGCGTCGCGCACCGACTGCCGGATCCGAAGGGCTCGGCGGCGACGAAACTACCATCAACGAAGAAGATGCCAAGAAAAACGGCAAAATGAACGACTACTTTAACCTAGACCGTCCGGCTGACGTGAACGAGGACACCAAGGTCGTCAGCGAATTCAAAGGACCCGTCATCCCAATCAAGTCTGAACTCGAATTGGAAGACACGATGGAGGGAGTGGAGTGGCCATACGAACGTTTGTGTGACTTTCTCAAGGTTGATCTCTTTGATTCCTCGTGGGAGACTCGCCACGGAGCTGCCATGGGTCTCAGAGACGTCGTTAGAGTACACGGTGCTGGGGCTGGGCGAGTTCACGGAAAGACCAGAGAGGAGAACGATGGTCTCAATCGCAAATGGCTAGACGACCTTACCTGTCGCCTGTGCTGCGTCTTGATGCTGGATCGCTTCACAGATTACAGTTCGGACACATCCGTTGCTCCCATTCGAGAGACCATCGGTCAAACCCTGGGCTCGGCGTTGAAACATATTCCCTCGGCTTCCGTCCACGACACGTACCGCATCCTGTATCGCATGGTCATGCAAGAAGACCTCCAACTCGAGCGCCCTGTCTGGGCCGTCTGCCATGGTGGCATGGTTGGCCTGCGTTATGTTGTCGCTGTGAGAAAAGATCTCCTACTCCAGGACGGCGACATGATTGACGGTATCATCAGAGCAGTTATGAAGGGACTGGGCGACATGGACGATGACGTTCGCTCCGTCAGCGCCGCCACGCTCATCCCCATGGCCAAGGAGTTTGTCACTATGCGACCGGACCAGCTGGATCGTCTTACATACATTGTCTGGGAGAGCTTGTCGAATTTGGGCGACGATCTTAGCGCCAGCACGGGCAAAATCATGGATCTCCTCGCTACTCTGTGTGGGTTTCCCGAAGTCCTTGAGGCCATGAAGACCACTGCATCGAAAGATGAAGAGAGATCATTCACCCTACTAGTGCCACGACTGTACCCCTTCTTGCGTCACACCATCACCTCGGTTCGGCTGGCCGTGCTGAAGGCCTTGTTGACCTTTGCCAAGCTGGGTGACGACACATCTCACGGATGGCTGAATGGCAGGATCCTGAGGCTCATCTATCAAAACATCCTGGTTGAACGAGATCAGGAAACGCTCAGCACGTCACTAGAGCTCTGGAATGCGCTGGTCGGCACGCTGGCCAAGAACCCTTCCGTCCTTGCCGACGAGTTTGCGCCGCACATCGATCCTCTGATGCAGCTCACCCTCCACCCCATCGGCATCTCGCGCAATCCAATTCCCATGAACGGCAACCTGTTCCAGAAGCCTTCAGGAGGGACGTACATGGTGCAGGGCATGGCACCACCGTCTGGCCGACGGATGTCGTCGCCAGAAGGCGCGGACAGGGCCCCGAAGCGTCGTCGCAGGTCCACAAAAGCAGAAGAGCCAGCCTCGATGGGGACGACACACGACGTCGACGGCCACATGATGCAAGGTGACGTCGATTTGGTCGGCATGGATGTGCTGATACGCTCACGAGTCTCTGCTTCGAATGCCATGGGGAAGATCATGTCTCTTGTTCCTCCTGCGAGCCTTGACGATTACGACGCCACACTTATTCCCGGTCTGACCTCGGCCTTCTCCTCCACGCAGCTCACGGCATGCATGGTGATTGATGAGTTCGCCAAGAACTGTCCATCCGACGGTGCATCGCGCTACCTCGACCATCTGCAGCGTATCATAGAAATGGACCGACCTACATCGTATAGAGATCTCGTCACCTTTGTACAGCGGGCCAGGACCCAATGCCAACAGCTCATCCATCTCTTCCGAGATTACGGCAAGGTGCCGCACGGCAAGCTACCCAGTCTGCCCGTCATCGTCCAAGGCGAGCCAGAAGCCGGTCCCAGCGCCTTCTCCATCGTGACGGCCGAGAAGTGCGTCAGTGAAGAGTTTGAGAGACTGAAGAAGTCAATGCCACCAGGACAGCGCTTGATTGCCAGTCAGCAGTTGGACGAGGCACGGGATGCCGCGGCATCTGCTGTCGAGGACGCAAAGGCTTTCAAGGATGCCCGTGACATGAGAGTTAAGGCCGGCGCCGCATGTGCCCTGGTTGCTATGAAGCTGTTGCCGAAGAAACCCAGTCCATTGATTAAGGGCATCATGGAGTCGGTGAAGGCAGAAGAAAGCCCGCTCCTCCAAAGCCGATCTTCTGCCACTATTGCTCAGCTCGTCCAGCTCTTCGCCGAGAAGGGCCGCAGAGGCCCTGCAGATAAAGTCGTTGCCAATCTCGTCAAATTCTCGTGCGTCGAGGTCGCCGAGACTCCCGAGTTCCCCGTCCATGCCGCGAAGACGTCATGCGTTCTCTCCATGCAGAAGGAGGAGGACCGAGTCGATCACGCAGACGCCGCCAAATGGGCAAAGGAGGTCAAAGCAGCCCGAATCACCCGACGTGGTGCCAAAGAGGCTCTCGAGATCTTATCCAAGGCATACGGACCCCGACTCCTGGAGACAGTCCCCAGCCTGCGAGCGTTCATGGAAGAACCCTTGGTCAAGGCCTTCGCCGCCGATTTACCCCCCGAGGCCAAGGATCCAGAGCTACAATTTGGTCAGGAAATCGTGGACGCCTTGTCCGTCATCCGAATGATGACACCGACGCTCGACGTTGCCCTGCATCCGTTCATCATGAGCATGCTGCCCATGGTGATCAATGCTTTGCATTCCGAACTGTCCGTATTCCGCTACATGGCGGCGAAATGCCTGGCGACCATCTGCAGCGTCATCACAGTAGAGGGCATGACGGCGCTCGTCGAAAGGGTCCTGCCATCCATCAGCAATCCGCTGGACTTGCACTTCCGTCAAGGCGTCACCGAGGCCATCTACCACTTGATTGCAGTGATGGGCGACGCCATTCTGCCATATGTCATCTTCCTCATTGTCCCCGTTCTTGGGCGTATGAGCGATTCTGACAACGAGATCCGACTCATTGCGACGACGTCCTTCGCCACGTTGGTGAAGCTCGTACCGCTCGAGGCAGGTATTCCCGACCCTCCTGGTCTGTCAGAAGAACTTCTCAGGGGGCGAGATCGAGAGCGCACCTTTATTGCGCAGCTGTTGGATCCGAAGAAGGTGGAGCCGTTCAAAATCCCGGTGGCTATCAAGGCCGAACTACGATCGTATCAGCAAGAAGGTGTCAATTGGCTCAATTTCCTCAACAAATATCACCTGCATGGCATCCTTTGTGACGACATGGGCTTGGGCAAGACGTTGCAGACAATCTGCATCGTCGCCAGCGATCACCATCAGCGACAGGAGGAGTTTGCCAAGACGGGGGCCGCGGATGCCAGGCGGATGCCGTCCCTTATCGTGTGCCCGCCCACGCTCTCCGGACATTGGCAGCAGGAGATCAGAAACTATGCGCCTTTTCTGTCTGTCACGGCGTACGTCGGACCCCCAGCCGAGCGAAAGGCGTTGAGGAGCAAGCTGGGGGAGACGGATGTTGTGGTGACTTCCTACGACGTCTGCAGAAACGACACCGACGTTCTCGAGGAGCACAGCTGGAATTATGTTGTCCTTGACGAAGGCCACTTGATAAAGAACCCTAAGGCAAAAATTAGTCAGGCGGTCAAGAGGCTCGGGAGCAACCATCGACTGATCCTTACCGGCACGCCCATCCAAAACAATGTGCTGGAGTTGTGGTCGCTGTTTGACTTTCTCATGCCCGGATTTCTCGGAGCCGAGAAGGTCTTCCTGGACCGCTTCGCCAAGCCAATCGCCGCCAGTCGCTTCAGCAAGGCATCGTCAAAGGAGCAAGAAGCCGGAGCACTGGCCATTGAAGCGCTGCACAAACAGGTGCTGCCGTTCTTGTTGCGTCGTCTGAAGGAGGAGGTGCTGAACGACCTGCCGCCCAAGATCCTGCAAAACTACTACTGCGATCTCAGTGATTTGCAGAAGAAGCTGTTCGACGACTTCACCAAGAAACAAGGCAAAAAGCTGCAGGCCGAAGCGGGACGTGACGACAAGGACGCCAAGCAGCACATCTTCCAAGCTCTACAGTACATGCGGAAGCTCTGCAACTCCCCGGCCATGGTCATGAAGCCCGGCAGTCCCGTGTACGAGGAGACGCAGAAGATTCTGCGCAAACAAGGCACAACGATTGAAGACGCCGTTCATGCGCCCAAGCTTACGGCGTTGAGGGATCTCTTGGTCGATTGCGGAATCGGAGGCGACGACGGAGACGCCAACGATCCGCTGTACCAGCCCATCAAGCCGCACAGGGCCCTCATCTTTTGCCAGATGAAGGAGATGCTGGACATGGTGCAGAACAAGGTTCTGAAAGAGCTCCTCCCGTCCGTCTCGCACCTGAGACTGGATGGGTCGGTAGAGGCCAACAAGAGGCAGGACATTGTCAACAAGTTCAACAGCGACCCTTCCTACGATGTGCTGCTCCTGACGACCAGCGTGGGCGGCCTCGGACTCAATCTGACAGGAGCGGACACGGTCATTTTTGTCGAACACGACTGGAACCCACAAAAGGACTTGCAGGCCATGGACCGTGCCCACAGAATCGGGCAGAAGAAGGTTGTCAACGTGTACCGCCTCATCACCCGAGGAACCCTGGAAGAAAAAATCCTGAGCCTCCAGCGATTCAAGATTGACGTGGCATCGACCGTCGTCAACCAGCAGAACGCGGGCCTGTCCACGATGGACACGGATCAAATTCTTGACTTGTTCAGCCTCGGCGACTCTGGACCGAACCTGATATCCGAGAAGCCGCAGGCCGAGCTGGAGGGACGAGAAGAAGACATGGTGGACATTGAGACGGGCGATCTTCGTCAGCCGGGGAAGAAGGGTTGGCTGGACGATCTGGGCGAGCTATGGGATAACAAGCAATATGAAGAGAGCTTCGATCTGGATGGCTTCATGAAGACCATGTCATGAGCGGGATACAGCATGGAAGGAAGAAGAACAGGCAAAGCGGTGAAAGAATTGAGCTGTTTGGAGCTTTCAGGTGTGGAAATTATTGTTGCTCTTGCTTTTTCTTTGAATTTCTCTCATTTTTTTTTTATTCTTTATCATTTTTTTTTCCCTCTCTTTTTTATTCTTCTTTGCTGGTCGCTCTTGGCGCTTTCGGTCCGGGCTTGGGTTGCTCCCACATATCCATCTTTGCTGGCATCTTGGGAAACGGAGTATTGGAAATGCTATACACACATATTACACGGTGGGAAGGCGGGTTTTCGGGGGGAGCATCATATGGACTGATCGGAACGCGGGTTCCGCTAGCGAGTGATTTCTGGGCGTGTAGGATAGAAGTTATGCTGGGCGAGGGCGCATCTGTACATTGATTCCAAGTTCTGGTCTGCCATGATGATGTGGCCGGAACGCGAAGGTTGTATTGTCTCGAGAGTCGAGAGTCGAGAGTCGAGTGTGATGAGGTCACGGTGTGATGGGCATGTGCAGTCTTATACCCTTATATACCCTTATATACCCTTATTGGAGTGGACGACTAAGTGGTCGGTACGCGAATGTGGCCTTATGGGCACCAAGGAGATTCGCTGGGTCAGAAGTACGTCCGAAACGTTTTTGCACCAAAATTCTGTGGCAGAATGTTTGGCATTACCTGGACCCATTGTACATGTGGGTCGTAAGTAATTCCGAAACTTTTCACACCACAGTTGTATGGGAAAATATTTGGGATTACCTGGACTCATTGTACATGTGGAGTCTGGAGCCTGGTCCTCAGCTGGCCAGTAACGACACGCCAGAGACCTCTTGTCGGCGCCCCACCTGTTCCATATCCCCACATGCCTGGGCCATACATACATATCCTCTCCGTGCTCCGTGCTCCGTGCTCCTGCCGCAGCTGTTCTGGTGCCCACTTAAAAGACATCGTCGACGGACTCACAACATAGTTGCTACACAAGAAAACCAAACGAAGGGAAGGAAAAGTCCTCGACTATGAATTCGCGCACGAGCTGAGGACTTGGGTTTTCGATTTTCGATTTCCGGGGGGTTTTTTTTTTCTCCCTCCTTTCCTTGATTGTTTCGTCTCCCCTCCGAGAGTGCTATCTCCATGGCCGGTACGGGGAGCGTCGAGGATGCTCCGCGTGTTCCCAGGTTCTCGTCCTTCAAGTCCAAGGAAGTCGTTGCGTCTCCGGGGCCACAAAGCGCCGACAGGACGGGTGACGTCGGCGACGGTCACGGGTCCGAGACGCGTCCTCGCGCGCGGCATCATCGTAGACATGGCCGTGACTCGTCTCGAGCGCGGCGGCGCCAGCATTCGCCCGGACCGACTTGTCCGGGAGAAAAGGAGCCAGCCTCGGGTCTCTTTGTGGTGGACACGCGAGGCGACCGGTTGATTTCCCGGTATGGAGGCATGGATCGCGCCCAGATTCCTGTTTACCATCGCCACGGGGGCGGCAGGGTCCTCGGCACCGCGGGCAGGTTGGTCATCCACCGGGACGAGGCGCGCGACCGGTTCAGTCTTTACTACCCGGAGGATGGCGTCGGGTCCTCGCAGAGGGATGGTCTTCGGTCGAAATCGCTTCGGTTCACGGCGGACTCGATCCGTGTGCGGCCGGGGACGAGGACGAGGACCGAGGACGAGCATCAGGAGCGAGATGCGGGGTTTCTGCGGGTACGGCGTTCGAAGAAGCGCAAGCAGGGGCGGGGGACGGGTCATGATTCTTCTTCTTCCGACGGCGAGGGCGCCTCGTACCGATCCATCGAGGGGATGGCCAAGAGCCGCGTCTTTGACGACGAGTCGGGTGACAGCTCCTGCGAGGATGACGAGGCGGCCGTCGACGTGGAAAGAGACGACCCCCTCCGGTGGAAATCCATCCAGCTGGGCAGGAGGGTCAGAGATCAGCCCGGCGACATCGACGCGTGGCTGCAGCTGGTCGATCACCAAGATGACCTGCAGCGGGTGGCTGAATCGGCCGCCGACGAGCGCACCTCGGCCCACGCCGCGCGCAGCTTCTCCGAGATCAAAGTCTCCATGCTCGAGTCGGCGCTCGAGAACACGCGTGCCGCCGAGGACAGACGGGCCGTGACTGTGCGCCTCATGCGGGAGGGCGTCAAGATCTGGCCGGCCAAGACGGCGACGAAGAAGTGGTCAGAGCTGGCCGGCGATGAGGAGTCTCATTTTGAGCTTTGGAGGGCCCACGTTGACTTTGCCATGACCGACATTGCCGCCTTGAACTACGACGACATCAAGCGGATGCTGCTCGACAGGCTGCGCAAGGTCTTGGCCCGGACCTCGTCTCCTTCGACCGAACACGACGACTGCTACTCGGAGGCTATCCACGTCTTCTTGCGGGCGACGCGCTTCGTCCATGACGCCGGGTACAAGGAGCTGGCGGTCGCGTCATGGCAGGCGCTGCTGGAGCTCAACTTCTTCCGACCCCCCCATCACGAGGACGAGGGAAGCCGGTGGGCGTCGTTTCGGGATTTCTGGGAGAGCGAGGTGCCGCGCATCGGGGACGCGGAAGCACAGGGCTGGCGACACTACGTGGCCAGGTCGGGACAAGTCGATGCGCCCGAACCGCAAACGGGGCGTGAGGCGGAATCTCTCTGCACGGGAGACGTCTTCAAGGCGTGGGCTCATTCTGAACAAGCCCTCGGCGACTGGGCCAGGATGCCGGCCCGGACAATGGACGACGGCACAGAAGACGACCCCTTTCGCGTCGTCATCTTCTCCGACATTGAGCCCTGGTTGTTCTCCGTTCCGGAATCACGTCTGGAGGGGACGCTGGCGGAGGAGCTGATGGATGCGTTTCTGATCTTCTGCGGACTGCCGCCGCGGTACCGGTCGAGCGAGTGGACGCGCCTTGCCTGTGCCGATCAGTTTACCTTTCGCGCGGCTCGTCTCGCGGGCGGGCCGTCGGATGGAGCAACGGCAGTACGTGTCGAGGACCAGATGCAGATGCCACCGAGAAGGCCACACTTTGACGCCGGCAACGGCTCGCTAGCCATGTCTCCCGCCACGCTCTTTTCCAGAACCGGCTGGTTCAACTGTTTTGGCCGCGCCGACGAGGATCCAGACGCGGACGTCCTCGCCGTGGACGCACCATGGGCCCTGAACACGCTGAAGCAACTCGTTCACGGGGCGGATGTGCAGAGCCTGGCGCTTTATCATCTCGGCGCCACGCACGTATTCTGCCCGTCTGCCGTGAAGAGGACGGCCAAGGCCGTGCTGAGGAAGTATCCACATGCTGCCGAGGTGTACAATGGGTATGCTCTTGCTGAGTTTGCCAATGGCAACGTTGACGCTGCGGAAAAGGTGATTTCTTCGGCCGTAGAGTCTCCATCGGTATGTTCCCTCGCCCTCGCCCTCGCCCTCGCCCCTCGCCCCTCGCCCCTCTCGTCTGTCGCTCTCCCTCATCCGTGTTTTGGTCTCGCTCAGACGCACACGTGTTGCTGACGCCGTCTCTCAGCTGCGTCAAGGGGCTTTGGGTTGGCAATTGTTCCATTCATGGAGCTGGTTCGAGTTGGAAAAGGGCAACAAGCTCATGGCCGCGATCCGGCTCTGCTCCGCCGTCGACGAGTCCGTCCGCTGCTCTGCGACACGGACCCAGAGCATACCCCCGGCCGTGGTTCTGAAGACAAGGCAAACTATGGAGGCAGCGTTCCGTCGGGCTTTGTACGAGGGCAGGGTCGACGATGCCGGTTCTTACGCCGAATGCACGGTGCTGTGGTCGTACCTGATGGAGGAGGGAGGATGTGCTGAGCCCACGTCGGCCAGCCAAGGCAACATATCGTCTTCGATGCGCGTCATTGAAAACATGTCGGCCGAGTTCAAGTCGGCGGGGTATGGCGATGCGCCTGGCCATGAACGACTGCTTCAGACAGGAGCACGGCTGCTCTACCTGAATGCCAGCCGAGGGTAAGGCAAACACACACATACACGCACACACATATACACGCACACCGGATTAAAGGATGAAACCGCATCACATGGCTGACTGATGGTGTAGGCCGTTCCGCAGAGCCCATCTGCGTCATCAACTGTCGACATTTCTGGAGCGCTTCCCCCGCAACACCATCTTCCTCGCACTCCTCGAATGGGCAGATTCCAGCCTCAGGGTCGTGGACGAGACGCGACAGCTGCTCCACGACAGGATCCTCATCAGGGGCCGCGACTGCATCACGAGCCGCATCTTCTCTATCCAGCACGAGCTACTCCGGGGGAACACGAACAGCACGCGCGCCGCATACGAGCACGCCCTGTCGAGCGACGTCTGCAAATCCAACGTGAGCCTGTGGCTGTCCTATGTGCGCTTCTGCCACTGGGGCGGCAGGGCGTTGCGGTTAAGGGCAAAGGACGTATTCTACAGGGCTCTGAGACACTGTCCGTGGTCCAAGGAGGTGATGATGGAGGCGTTTGGCACCCTCATTCACGACATGACGTCGGATGAGCTGCAGTCCGTGTACGAGACCATGGCGTCCAAGGGCCTGCGGGTCCATCTTGATCTGGAGGAGTATGTGGAGCGCTGGAGACGAGAGGGGAACGGGAGGCGGTAGAGAGCGGATTTACGGGAGGGGGGGGGGGACTGGGCGGCGGTGCAGACTGGCGCGTGGTGGTTGGAGCTGGGATGGACGAGGTGGACGAGGATGAGGACGAAGACGAGGACGAAGACGAAGACGGCGGAGAACGGAGAGGGGTGTGGCGGTGAGGCGGAGTCGCGGTGGAGATGGAGTGGTGGATGGAGTGGATGGTCGCTCAATAGTCAGTCGCTCCTTCCTCCTTCCGCATTGGAGGGGGGGGGGGTGACTGGGGCCCAACATTGTGCATGAGTGGACCGGCCTCACGAGTCGAAGGAGTGGTTCATGACGATGGTCCATCTCTCCTTGTCGTCGCCCAACCGACGTCTGGTGACTCTCTTTCCGCTGACATTTGCAAGTTTGTCCATCCTGCGTCGGAAGAAGGCAAGGGCTGTGCCGCTGTGAGTGACCAGTGACCCGGCGGATCAAGGCCGTGCGTGCCAGCTGCTTCCAACTTCATGCCGTCTTTGGTGCTTCCGGTGGCACTCGACGAGCAAACAAGAAACGAAACACACAATCACTACGCCGCGGGAAACCGGCTTGGAGACTCCTGGCAAGCGGCCGTGTCGTCGTTGACCCGTTTTTGACCCGTTTTTGAGCCGTCTCGTGGGTTCGGCGTCACAGTCACTGACGGTCACCCACATCGAGCCTCGACACTCGGATCGAAGTGGAGGCACGATTTGAAAAGCGTCAAGAATTCCGCGTCGTCTTGTCAGGTTTCGACACCACCTGGGGGTCCTTGTTCCCTACACTCCGCCACCGTGCTCGGATGTACACATCGGTCTGCCCAGCAGGAAACTCGTCATGACCGACGTGCGAAATCTGCCAGTCGATGCCCTGCGCCAGGCCGGGGGAGGCGCCAGCCAGGCACTCAAGGCGACGCCGACGCTGAGCGCCACCGTCGTCTCGTACCTGAAGGACGTATTCAAACCGCACGCCAGTCGGGATGGAAAATGGTCTGCCAGTCAGGTCCGCCGCTTCATTGAGCAGGTACAGAGCAACGATGGTGCCACCTCGGCGGCAACCGCGCTGCTTGCCGGGGGCGACATTGACCTGAAGGCCTTCTTGGCCTACATGGCGTCCGAGGACAGTGCTATAACATTGCCGTGGAAGGCGTGCGACTTGTCCTGGCCGCTGTCGGGCTACTTTATTAGCTCTAGCCACAACACCTACCTGTCCGGAAACCAGCTGTACAGTGACAGCACGACGGATGCCTACACCAATGTTCTCCTGCGAGGGTGTCGTTGCGTCGAAATTGATGTGTGGGACGGCGACGGCTCCGACGTGAGCTCCGTCTCGAGTTCGGATGACGAGGCCACGCATGCGGCCGACGACGACTTGAAGAAGACCAAGAAGCAACAAGGCGCATTGAGCAAATTCAAGCGCATGGTACCGCAAAGCTTGTCTGCGAAGCTGGAGAAGGCTTCGCTGCACGACAAAAAGTCGGGCTCAACATCTGCTGCTAGAGATGTGCCGAAAGCGGCGACTGATGGGCGTCGGGACGATGGCCACAGGATTGTGCCAGAAGTAGCCGCCCTCGAGCCGCGGGTACTTCATGGCCACACGTTGACCAAAGAGGTCTCATTCCGACATGTCTGCGAGGCCATACGCGACAGCGCCTTTACCGTCTCGGACCTGCCTCTGATTATCAGTCTAGAAGTGCACTGTGGTGCCGAGCAGCAAGCCATGATGGTAAACATCATGAAAGAAGCCTGGAAGGGCATGCTCGTCCGCGAAGATGAGGTCAGGGAGGGCGCTCTTCCGAGTCCGCAAGAGTTGAGGAGGAAGATCCTCATCAAGGTCAAGTACGCAGCGCCGGATGCTCCGACGCTGGACGTCAACAGCGGCGACGATGGTCATCCGTCCTCCAACAAGACACCCGCCAAGAAACCCTCGACGATTATCCAGGAACTGAGCAAGCTGGGCGCCTACACGCGGGCCGTTTCGTTCAAGTCCTGGACGCAGACGGAAGCGAGCATGCCAACGCACATCTTCTCCCTCGCGGAGAACAAGTTTATCGAGCACCGCGAAAAATACGGGGCAGAGCTCTTCCGCCACAACCGGGACTACTTTTTGCGTGCGTACCCATCAGGACTTCGCATCCGCTCTTCGAACTTGATGCCGACGGTTTTCTGGGGATCCGGCGCCCAGATTGTCGCACTGAACTGGCAGCAGACGGACGAGGGCATGATGCTGAACGAAGGCATGTTTTCGGGCACGGGGGGGTATGTCCTTAAGCCACGAGGTTCGTCACTTTTTGTCGCTAGTTTCTTTCTTTTTTTTTTTTTTCAAACCTTTTTTCTATATTCTTCTTTCTCTCTTCTTTTCTCTCTATCATTTTCTCCTTTTTTTTTTCTACGCTTCTTCTGCCCTTTAATTTCTTGTCTCTCCTCCTTGCTAACATTCCATCATAGGCTATCGACCAACTATCAGCTCTGAATCCATCTCAGACACCGTCAGTTATAAAACCCTCAACCTCAAGATTACCTTCCTCGCAGCCCAGAGCATTCCCCTTCCACCCGGCGATCGCTCAAGCAAGGGTTTCTGCCCCTATGTCAAGACGGAGCTGCATGTGGATGCATGCAATTCTCACGCCCTGGGCCGAACATCCTCAAGCGACAGCCATGATTCGGCAATCCGATACAAGGCCCGGACGAAGACCCACAAGGGTACCGAGATTGACTTTGCTTCACAGCAAATCTCCTTTTCCGACGTCGACGGCATCGTGGAGGAGTTGACGTTTGTGCGATTCTTGGTCAGGGACGACGAATTGGGCATCGATGACCTGTCGGCATGGGCGTGCGTGAGACTGGACCGCCTCGGCCAGGGATTCCGCTTCATCCACCTGCTGGACGCCAAGGGCCGGCTGACGGAGGGGAGTATCCTGGTCAAGGTGGAGAAGACACTGGCAGAGGACGACATGTCGGCGTAGAGGCACGATGCGATTCCACAGCACGGTGTGATTGGGTGCATCTTGCCGTCCACAGTCAATATATGTAATATATACATAGGGCTAGTGCGATTATAAGACACGGTAGGTAATTATGTAGGTGAATCTTGCAATCCACAGTAAATATATCCATACACACGACTCGGTGCCATACGGAAGCACGGTGCAATAAAGTCCATCTCTCCGTCACCGTGAATATACCCGTACATGGCTCGATGGATTACGAAGCACGGTAACAATGGGGTGCATCTCGCTGTCCAGTCGACAGAAGACGCGCACTGCGCCATCAAGGCGGGTTGCCCATGATGCAAAAACTCATGATGCTACTCATACACCACGCCATGATGCTAGAACTAGTCCCTGCCGTCGAGCCTCGCCGAAAATAAATAGGTGCACGATCAAGGCCATTCTGTTTTTTTTTTTTTTTTTTCGTGCCACCGTGATGCAGGACAAACGCGCCTAGTCCTCGCTACGTGCCTGCTTCTCGCGCCCCTTGTCGGCCAGGGTATCGCTGCCGAGGGTGTGGCCGACCTTTTCCACGATGCGGCCCGGGGCGGCGCCTGTGGCGGAGGGGTCGTCTTGGGTGGAGGAGCTTAGGTCTCCCGTGTAGTCGCCGCCGGTGCGGCCGGGACCACGGCCGGCATCGTCTCCGGAGGAGCCCATGTCAGCACCACCGGGGCCGCACGAGTCGCCTTGGCCGGAGGAGCTCAGGTCTCCCATGCGGACGGCTTCGTCTCCGGAGGAGCCCATATCAGCGCCACCGGCGCCGTACGCGTCGTTCCCAGCACGGCCAGCCGCGTTGGTGTCCCTGTCGCGACGGTCGTCCGAGCCCTGCCGCACGTCAGTCATCCCGCAGGCAGTTACGCAGACGAGGACGTACGTAGCTATCGTCGCCGTAGGTCTCGAGATTACGGCAAGTTCATGTGAGAAACAATGCGGAATCGGGGCCGTTGGGGGGGGGGGGGGGGGGGGGGGGGGGCACGCACGTTGTCGTTGTAAGACATGGTGTCTCGTGGAGGGTGGATGAGGTGTTCTGGGGGGCGGTTATGCAGCACTTGCAGGCGTGGGGCTTATATGGCGACGGTGCGACCACACTTTTTGGTTCTGGAGGGGAGACGAGGACGTGGCATGTCCGATTCAGAAGGTGCCGCGTTTCTGCTGCGGCGGAGAGGTCGGCATGGACGACGCATGGATATCGTCATTTCTTGGAGCCCGGCCGCTGGGTCGGCGAGGGAGGCTCGAGATGGATGGCGGGTGGAGGGCACGTGGCCGGATGGCACAACTGGCGTCTGGTGCCCGTTGTCGTCATCTTTCTGCTGGTCGTGTTGTCGCGCCCATGACCACGGGGTTCAAAACAGGATGGCCGGGACGAGGGGGGGGGGGCCCATGCCGATAGGGCCGTGGCCACGCCGGCGTCTCATCGTGACGTCACGGGTCTGGTACGGCGTGGCGCGCAAATCCAGAGCAGAATGTCACAGCCGGCTCGATGCAGCGCCCCCGTTCAAGCCGCCACTCATGACGGCCTCCGGCTGCGGCCGCTGGCCACGCAGGACCAGCTCTCGGCCTCCGTGGGTCCCCCACCAGGCGACGCCGACCGCCGACCGCTCGACGTCCATCTCGCCGCTCGCCAGGACATGCCAGAGCCTCTTCCGGACGGGGGCCTGGAGCCGCGCGTCGTGGATCTCGTGCATGGCCCGGGCCGCCACGTCGAGCCATTCCTCCAGCAGGGGCAGGGGCAGCAGGGGCAGGGACTCGACGAGCGTCAGGACCAGCGCGCTCTGCTCCGACATGGGCTCTCGCGGCGGGTGCTGGCGTGCCTGCC
>SRPY01000171.1:0-51351 GCA_018360145.1 Claviceps africana
CTGCGCCCCCGGGCCCGCCTGAGCCTGAGCCTGAGCCTGAGCCGTAGCCGTGTCAGCCCTGGTCGGGGCCGCGGCGGTGGTGGAGGTGGAGGGCCTCAGGCTGGTGGTGCGGGCGGTGGTGGCCTCGAAGCCCCCCCCTCTGGCCCCTCTGGCTGATGCCACGGGCGCGGCATGTATGCTCCTGCTGGCACGGCGGGCGGGTGGCCCTCTGGCGTCCACATGCATGTCCAGATCCCCACCCAGGCCCCGGGCGGAGCTGCACCTGCTCCTGACCAAGGCCCCATGCGTGCTGAGGCGGCGGGGCGGGCGGCCAGCAAAGGCCGCCGTCATGACGAGCGACTCGGACATCTGGAGGCCGTGGGCAGCCGACGCTGCATGCTTGTTCAACCAGGCGAGAAGACGGCACGAGGTGTTCTTGGTCTTTTTCTTTTTCTTTTTCTTTTTCTGGTTTTCTGGTTTTCTTTTTTCCCTCGCAACCGCCCGTCGGCAACGTTGGGTTTCAGCCCAGGTGCGCGGACCTCTCTGTGCCTCTAGTTTGCTTGCTGCTTGTTTGCTGCCAAGTCGACGCGAACGGTTGGCGGAGTCTCACTGTCTCGGTTGGCGAGGCGTCGGCTAGAGCCAGCAATGGTCTGGTCAGCCCGATGGCGGGTGGCGGGTGGCGGGTGGCAGGTGGCGGGTGGCAGGTGGCGGCGGCGTGGATGAATCCGGTGCATCGGCGGCTCCAAGTCGACTAGCGCATGCCGCGAACGAGTGAGCGGCTGGCTGGCTGGCTGGTTGAGCAGAATCAAGAAAGGAGCGACGGCTCTCGAGCAATGCACGACGCGGCGTTTTGTCCAGGACGAGAAACGACCGCAGCGGGACGAACAGGCAACGCTCTGGGCGTTTGTGATTTTTAAAACCAAAAAAAAAAAAAAAAAAAAAAAAAAAAAAAAAAAAAAAAAAAGAGGGCTAGCCGGGTCCCAGGACGAGGCCGACGAAGCCCAGCGCCATACGTGAGCCGCGCCGTCGGCCGGCTGGCCTTGTTTTCTTTGCCTTTTTTTTTTCTCCTCGGCATCGTCTCGGCACCCCGTCGGCACCCCCTCCTCGTTATTACGCGTGGTAATATTGGGAGGGCCCGACGGCGACCTGCTGCTGTTGGCGCGAGTTGTCGTACAGGGTATGTGGCTGGCAGCTGGGCTGGGTGTGTCGCGGCAGCCTCCATGTTGTTGACGCGCGCGAGCGGAGACACGATGCAGCCGGCACAAAACCTGGTGGAGGCGAGCGGCGCCCCCCGGAGAGCGGAGACGGGAGGCGGGAGACGGGAGACGGGAGACGGGAGACAGGAGGCGGGAGGCGGGAGGCGGGAGGCGGAGACGGAGAGGGAGCTGGAGACGGAGCTGGAGACGGAGTCTGGCCGGCTCTCGACCGACTTGCCGTCCCGACGCCAGCCGACGGGCACGCCCTGTGCGGCCGGGCCGGACAGCAGAGGGGGCCAAGAACCGGAAACGGAAACGGAAACGGAAACGGAAACGGAAACGGAAAACGGGGATGGGAATGGGAATGGGAATGAAAGCCCAAACGACACCACTACCCGGGCCAAATGCCGTCATGGCCGTCTGTCTGCCTCCGCAATGGCTGCAGGTCACGATGGACGGGTGCACGGTCCAACCCTCATTGTCCAGACTCCAGAGCCAGTGCAACATGCAACATGCGACATGCAACGCAACATGCAGCATGCAGGCAACAGGCAACATGCAAGCAACATGCAGGCAACATGCAAGCAACATGCAAGCAACACCCAACACCCAACACTCAGCACCCAACACGGCTGCCTTCTTGGCGCCTCCTGCTCCGCACTCCCAATTTATCCGACACGCGCCGGATAATGTGTAAAATCGCGCCATCCTCACGCGCGCCTTGTACCACGTCATCTCGTCGAATCCACGCCCGTGGACCAGCGCCACCATGTCCGTTCCGGTCAACGCCCCTCGACCTCATCTCATCTCGGCGACGAGACCCGGGCTGCCCACGAACTCGGCGGAAGGGGACGGGGAGGCGAGGCGAGGCGATGCTGCGGAAAATGGATGCTGGTCCCAGAACAAGCGGTTGGTTCGAGCGTCGTCGTCGTCGTCGGAGGACATTTGACATTTGCGTGCACGCACAGACAGGTACGAGGACATGTACGTTGCCCGTTGTCACATGCCGACATGTCCCTTCTTCCAGGCTGCGAGACCGGCAAAGCGCCCTGCCTCGGGACGAACATGGTTTGACCAAAACGTTTCCAAGGTGGACGTTGAAGGATTTTTATGGTTGAAAATCCTCGCGGCGCACGTCCGGGGACGGAACGGAGGGCCCCCTGGACGCTCGTGCATGCACGGCACGACGCGTGCCGACGTGAAGAGATCAGGCTGAAGTGGAAGACGAGAGGAGCAGGGGAAAAGAAGAGAAGAGAAGAGAAAAAAAAAAAAAAAAAAAAAAAAAAAAAGAAAAAGAAAAGACGGAATGAAAGAAACAGCCCCCTCCGCGGAACGTTGGCGGGAGGGGGTGGTGGTGACGGACATGGGGCGGAGGATCCAGTTTGGAGGAGGGAGAGAATATCGACATGGACATGCTGTCAGGTGGCCGTCTTCTTGCATGACCAACCATGCCCGCCGCTCCTCTCGCAGGGCCCGAGGGCGGCGGCAAAAGAAGCAAGAGCGGAGGGAGGGGAAGAGGCGTTTTTTTTTTTTTTTTTTTTTTTTTTTTTTTTACAACGTGCGCGGGGAAATCCAGACGCGCCACGGTAGACGTGATGCCGTCCGGTGGTGCCACGTCAAGGATCGGGAGGACGGACCTGATCTCGGGCGGCTCGGCGCTTGCACGGATACCCCTTGGCCCATGGCCGTCTCCGCCTTCCGATGACCTGGAGCTAAGCGGACCGCTTCCCCCGTGTCATCCACTCACCCGACCACCATGCCTTGGGTCGTGATGCCACGATCCTGTCGGACGAACAAGTCAGGAAGAACGTGCACGACACGCAGCTTTCTCACGTTCCCGACTCACATGCCCATTCGCCTCGGTGCCCATGTTGACCCGGGTTGAGCCTCGTCCGTTTGGACGCCTTGGCTAGAGTGTGTGCATACACATGTACTTGGGTATGGTTGCGCCGTGTCCTTGGACCAGAGCCCTTGATATAAACGCGTCCAAGGGTGTAAAATCGTGGCCAGGCCACGACTTGCGTATCGTGTAAGACTTGAGACGTCCCGAACACTTGTTACCTTTTTGTTCGAGTCCTGTAAAAAAAAAAATTGCCCATCTCCTCTTCTTCTTATCTTAGAAAATCTCTACCCATAAGCGCCCATCATGTCACCACCATCCTAAAATACCACTTTACTTGCGTTGCCCCACTTGAGAATGTAATGGTGACGGATTCTGGGTTCATGTGCCACGGAACCGGCACCGAGGTAATGTATACCTGCATAGCTCAATGGACGGCACCGAGGTAATGTATACCTGCATAGTTCAATGGACGCATGACGCATGGTGCACCCTTTATCCGCTCAAACAGGCCTTGGTCTCCCGTTCTGGTGGCATTACATAATAAGACGGCTTAAGATGGAAGTACATACCGAGTAAGAGGAGTTTGGCCGCTAGTGGCATTGCGAACGGGGGACCTGGCCAGGGCGAGATTCGAAGTGAACAAAGGCAGAAAGGAGTCTGGGAGTAGCCCAGGTCAAAGAGTCCTGAGATTTCTTCCACGTGTTCTGGATTGCGGCGCCAGCAGCTCAGTACTGCGGCGCCAGCAGCTCTGACTCAGTATGGTCTCTTTGAAAGAGATATTCTCTCGCAGTATGTTCTCTTCAGTGTCTTTCGGGGTCAGGATAGGGGAGCCAGTAGCTCTGGCATGCTGTACGCTGGTGACGACGAATAGTATGACGATAGCATAGACCAGGGATCTTGTAAAGGTGACTCACCATAGTCTCTTTAAAAGGGATACTTTCTCGCAGTATGGTCTCCTTGAAGAGTCAGCGCGCAACCGTCTTGTAAAGGTGAGGAAGAGTAATATGACGATAGCATAGATTAGGGATCTTGTAAAGGTGACTCACCATGGTCTCTTTGAAAGAGATACTCTCTCGCAAAGTATACTCTCTTCAATGTCTTTCGCTTCTTGATGTTAATGAAGGCCTCGGTAGATTTTACTATGCTAAAGGATAAGACACCTTAGCCCCACTGGACAGGAGGATGTGATGCTGTTCACTCCCAAATCACTTCTGGATGTTGACGAAGGCCTCGGTGGACTGTCCCGCTGCTCTTTGATGACAGCCATAACCACAAGAGCGGTTTCGGTATGCACTTGCCGCCTCTGTTTGCAAGAGGAGCTGTTCACTCCGGAATCACTCCTCGATGTTGACGAAGGCCTCGGTAGATTCTACCATGCTGAAGGACGAGACCCGCTGCTCTTTAATAACGGGCATAACCACAAGAGCGGTTTCGGTATGCACTTGACGCTCCTGTTTAGCCACGACAGTTCCTATGCAAACAATGGCTTTTCCTAAGCCTTGCCGTAGGACTTTTCCTAGCTGCGAGAATGGCATACCACGAGCTAGGTTTCGTTCCTGGAGGAATAATTGGGACGCGAAACCTGCCAGGACATGGGTGTGTGTCTTTTCGTGCTTTTTTCCCCTGCCAGGACATGGGTGTGTGTCTTTTCGTGCTTTTTTTCTTTCTCTCCTTTTCTTTTTCAACGAAAACCTGGCACTCTGGTAGCCAAGGGCCGCTTTTCTCCAACCTCGCATCATGATATTTGACGTCGTTGAAAGTGTTTCGATACAGCCGCGGCGTCTGGGAGGCTGAAGCAAGGAGTCATGGTCGGAAGCGAAACGCTGTCGAGGTGAGGAGTTTGCTCCTGGTCTTAAGGAGCTCTTTTTTTTTTTTTTTTTTTTTTTTTTTTTTTTTTTTTTTTTTTTTTTTCTTTTCTTTTCTTTTTTTTTTTGGTATCAGGCCACCCCTTGGGAGCAGACTGAAGGAGCAACGCACCGGCTTGAAAGCTATCTAGGGGCGGGAAGCCTTCTTGCACTATTTGATCGAATGGTTTATCATGGCGTCAGAGGGCTTGACCCCTTTCTGTGGCCGCCGATGCCTCCCCATCCGATCACTTCCCGAGGCATTTTCGGCCCGGCACACTACCGCTAGCGACAAATGGGGTGGTTGACATCGACAAGCAGCCCGAGTACCTGGATGATTCCATAATGCGACGGACCGCTAGTGCTATGATGAACGTGAACGCTCTCACCACACCGCTGAGACTAATAACAGAGGACGCCGTATCCATAGCCCCCTGACACGATGGCGAACCATTTGATCAAAGGGTATAAGAACCCTTCATGCCCCATGATAGCTCTGTAAGCAATCCACGGCGTTTTCCCGTCGCTTGTTATATATATTATTGATTTCGCTGCCGTGGCGTTTAGCTCTGTTATCGCGACTCCTAGATTGTTGGGGCACACTGCCTTCTTTGCGGTTGTCTTTTCTTGGCCCGATACAGCAGCTGTTATGTGGCGAAGGACTCGGCCAGTAAGAAGGCGGACTTGTCCCATGTTCCGGTAGAGCATCACTTCAAACTGACATACAACTGTGCACCTATATGTGACTTGTGTGTTGCCCCCTTTTATGACTCTGTATGACGGCATCGCACAAGCTACGGGATGCACAACGATTTACATGTGCATGTACGTGCCGTATGAACGGTAGCGCCTTTGTGCTGAGAGAATCACAAGCGACTTTCTTTTACAGCGTAACTTGAAATAATAATAATATTAAAAAAAAAAACGAAGTCCTCCTCTATCTGGTCCGCAGGATTGGCCCAACGGCCCCATCGTGCACCTGTCGGGGCGTCTTGGCGCCCTTGAAGGGATATTTTGCAAGGTACCCTATTTCTGTAGATGTTTTCATTGCATGACGATGTGGGTCGGGCACACCAAACGTAGCCTCTTTCTGCGCACACAAGGCAAAACAGCAACGGACCGAGGTTTCGCAGCACATTCTCCTAGGACGACCCTCTGCCCCTCAACTTTTCCTCCCGGACGTCCGACTCCCGGTTCACGGAGTGGTTTGACGTCATGGCGACTACTCGCGATTGCAGACGTGGAACTTGAAAAAAGTTAAAAAAAAAAAAAAAAGGCGATGAGGGAGAATAGGAGAGAAACCCTGTTTCGGCCATGGCATTTTTGTCCCTAGCGCGCAACTGCCCGGGCGTTTCAGATTGGAACTTCTTCCCCGCTCCCCCCACCCCTTACCAAAAAATAGAGCAGAAGAAAAAAAAGAAAACCCGGCTAAAACGGGGCACACAGCAAATCTCAGGTCCAGCGAAGCTGGCGTCAGGCTGAAAGCGGGGTAGGATATTAGTAGAATAACATATAGTTAGTATCTATATAGCAGTTATAAATTAAATAGTATTAATTTTTAAAAAAAAATTAAAAAAAAAAATAGGTTTATAAAAATATATTATATAACTATATAGTATATATTTTTTACTTTTAAATTTAATTTCTTTTTTCTCTCTTTTTTTTTCTCTCTTTTTTTATTTAATTTTTTACTATATATTACATACCTTTTTTATTATATTATATTGAGATATTTCTAATAATTAAGTAATAAACTAATATTATAAAATAGTTTTTTTATTAATTAAATTTAGATTTTATTTACTATTAAAATATAATATTTTTTAGTTATATATATATTTTATATATATTAATTAAAATACTAAATAAATATTATATTAATAAGTATTAAAAGAGCTAAGTATATTTTAATTATATTTTATATTTTAAACTTATATATTAAGAATATATAGCTTACTTTTTTAAACTTAAATTTAAATAAGCTAAAATAAATAGCTTTAATATATATTTTAATTACTTAGTTAATATAATTTATAATATATACAAAATTTGTATAAAAATATATATAGTTTTTACTTTATATAAATAAATAAAGTAATTATTATATAAATCTCTTTAAAAATAAATTATAAATATATTTTATATATTATTTTATTTTATTAATATTTAATAAAAATAAAAAATAAAAGGTTTATATTTTATTATAAATAAATATAATATATATATATATATATATATTTATTAATTTATAATATAACTACTATAAAACTTTTAAAATTTAAATTTAATATATATTTTTATTTATTTCAAATATAATAAATATATATTAATACTTTTAATTAGAGTATTAATATTAAAAATTATATATTATATAATATAGTTCTATAAAATAATAATTGTTGAATTTATTTTATATTAAACTTTTGTTTTATATATATTTACTCTATTCAATAAATATATTACTATAAAAAAAACTTTTGCAATTTTGCCTACACTGTAATAGCGCTATAAAATTACCTTAAATTAATTTAAAAATTAAATAAAAAGTTTTATTATATTTATTTACCTCTCTTTAAAATAGTGTATTAAGCTTAAAGTTTAAATATAATAAGTAATATAATAATAATAAATATTAATATAAAAAACTATAGCCTTTTATAGAGTTACTATTATAGACTAGCCTAAATAGCTACTACAATCTAGCGTTAATAAAGTTATTATTAACTATAAAGAGAAGGAAAGTCCTCTTTCTCTCTTTTCTTTTTATTAGCTTATATACTTCTATATATTGTGTCGGCCCAAAGAAGAGAGAGCAACACACACTAGGAGGCTGTGAGCCCTAACCAATCGAAGGTATCGTGAAAATGCTGCAATTACAACCACGCTATTAAAATAATTAGGATTAGTCTTATTAGTAAGTTATTAAATTAATTAAATAGTTTAAAGTTAAAGATATTAAGAAAAATAAAGGTATTATAATAAATTAACCTTAGTGTATATACGCTAAAGGGAGGGAGGGGGGTGTTGTAGCTGTAGCTAGGCTTAAATTAATTAATTAATTAAATTAAGCATGTATAAAAACTTATAATAGCGGCCCTTGTGCTCTTATAGCTATTTAAGAAAAGAGGACCTCTTTATACCTCTTAATTAATTAATCCCTACTGCGTTAAAGGCTCTTTTCCTTTTCCTTCCTTTATAGTTATATTAAGTTAATTTCTAATTATATTTTATTATATATTTTTATTAACCCTTTGGCCTAATATAATACCTCTTTAAAATAGTGGCTAACTTTATTATAGCTATAATTTAATATAACTAAGGGCTAAAGAAAATAAAGTATTAAGCAAATCTTAATTTAAATAAATAAACTAATCTTTTCCTAATTAAATAATTTATTCCTTTAATTTTAACCCTTTAGTTCTATTAAACAGTTTAAATATAGTAGGCATTAGTGGCTTTTATTAAGCCTTTTTCTTTTAAAGGGTTATTTACTAGCTATTAATCTTTTCTCTATAGTATTAAGCTTTTTTTTTATAAAATTTAACCTTTTTTTTATTTTGCTTTATTTAATTATAAATATATTTATAAATATCACCCTATACTTTAACTATAGAAAGTTTAATTAAAATAATTAATATATAAGTACTAAAAGTAAGTAAAAATATAAGAATATTATATTAATAAACTCCTCTTTTTTATAAAAAAGGTAAGAGACTAATAGTAGTTATATATACTACTATACTTAGCTTAGCACTTTTAGTAGCTTTAATTAATATACTATATATATTATTTTATATTTTACCTTCTAAGCCTATAATTTAATTTACTTAAATCTAGTTAGTTTAGTTAGTTTATTAAAGCTTTTAAGCTAGCTTTTCTTTCTTTTTATTTTCTTTATTATTTATAGTAGTATTTTTTTATTATTATTAATAGAAAAACACTTCTCTTTATTTTACTAAAAGTATTAATTTTACTTTAATAATTAATTAAAATAAAGGGACTATTATATTAAAAAGATTTAATAGCTATATTAAAGTTAATTTACTTCTTTTATACCCTTTATATAAGTTATTTCCCTATTATTTAGGTATAAATATTTATAAGGTATTATTTATAAGTTACTATTTTAGCTTAATACTTTATTTAAAAAATAATAGTAATAAATAAGTTAAACTTTAATTAAATAGTTAAAAAGGTAGTAATAATAGTTTTAAAGTAAATAGTAAAGCTTAAAGTATAGTTTAATTTATATTTATTATAGTAGCTTTATTAAGTACTATATAGCGCTATTTTTAAATTTACTTTATTATTAAATTTTTAAATAAAGGCTTTATATTTACCTTAATAGTTAGTTTTATTAAAGAATTTTAAAGCTTAATAAAATTAATATAAGGTTTATATAAGTAATATTTAATAACTCTTTTATTATTATTTAAATATATATTTTATAATTATAAAGCTATAGATAGAGATACTTCTTTACCTATAGTTAAAGTTAAAAGCTTAAAAATTAAAGTCTTCCTTTAATAGACTTTTTAAATAAAGCTAATATTAAAAGATAGTTAAGTTCTATTAAAAAAGGTATAAAAGTCTATATATATAAGCTTATTAGCTATTATATTTAAAAGGATTTAAAAGGTTTACTTAAGCCTAACTATATATATTAAACTACTTATATTAAGGATATTATTTATAAAAACCTATTACTAAAGTAGAAGTTTAAATTTAATTAATTACTTAGGCTTAAAAGGAGCTTTTAAAGCTTACTTTATTTTAAGCCTTAGCGTTTATAAATTATTATTAATTACTAATATTATATATTTAGTAAATTCTTTTAATATATAAATAAAGAAGGAAAGATATATATATCTATACTTAAAGGTGCTTTTTTAAGTAAAGCTAAATATTATAATTACTTTAAAGTAATATAAATAGTTAAAAAGTTATAAAATTTACTTTTACCTTTATATAAACTTTAAAAACCTCTCTTTATACTTTACTTTATAAAAGTTAAAATAGTAAAGGCTTCTATAATATTAATTAAAGATAAAAGCTATTTAATAGTTTATAAAGTAAATAAAGCCTACTATAAAGCGCCTTTTATATTATTCTTTATATAAATCTTTTATATTTAGTCTTCTACTATAGTAAATATTAATTAACTTATTTTTCTATAGTTTATAATAGGTTATAAAATAGTATTCTTTATAGCTATTAATTAAGATATTATTATTTTTAATTAATATTTTATAATTAAAATAAGTAATATAATCTTTAAGACCTTACTTAATAATCTTTATTATAATAAAAAGTGTAAACTAATTAAGCTATTTATTTTATAAGTTTATAAATAAAGCTTTTAAAAGCCTATAAATATTAATTATATAAGTTTATTAATAGCTTTCTCTCTATTACCTCTTTAAAGATAGAATTTCTTTATAATTAGTAGTATTAAAGTTTTAAAAATTATACTCTTTAATATAAGTAAGCTATTTAGTTTTTAGCTAAAAGACTATAAGCTAAATTTAAAGCATTTAATTAAGATCTTTATTAATAAAAGGTACTTTATTTATAGTAAAGAAGTATTTATTTTACTTATATATTTAATAAATAGCTATAAAAATAAGTAAATAGTTAAAAGTAAAAGGATTTACTGCTTTTTCTTTAAGTTATAAAATATGTTTAAGAATTTTAAATTTCTATAAAGTATATTCTTTTATTTTTAATTAAAAGGTTTAAGTGGTAAGTATTTAAAAAAAATTATTAAAGGGGTTATTTCTTTTATAATTATATTAGTAATATAGGAGAATAGTAATTTAAATAAGCGTAGGCCTAAGGAAATATAAAAGCCTATAAAAGATAAGTTAAAATAAGGTATTTTTTTAATAAAAGATAAAAGCTTTAAATATAATAAGTAATAAAAAACGTTAAAGAAAGGGGGTATAAAAGAAAAAAAAAGAGAGAATCTAATTAAGTAAAGTAAAGGGGGTCTCTTTTCCTTAAATTAGCTTTAATTTATTACTTATAAACTAGCACTATTAGGTAACTATTAAAAAAAAATAAACTTCTTTAGGAAATTAACTAATAGCTTTATTTATTAAAGTAGTTATTAATTAATAGTAGCTATTACTATTTATTTTAATAAAATAAATAAATTATAGTCTAGCCCCCTTTAATTTTTATATTAATAGTTTTCCTCTTTATATATATACTTCTCTTCTTCTTTTACTTTTTAATACCCTCTCTTTTACTTAGTTATTTAATTAACTAGGTTTTTATAATTATAAATCCTAATAATTAGCCTTTATTTAATTTCCTAAATATTATTAATATTATTATTAAAAGGCTTTATAAGTAGTCTTTATTATTAATTAATACTTTAAGATAATAAAGTAGAGAGAATATAATAAAGGTAAATATAGACACTTATATAGTAAGTAATTATTTAATTAAATAGTATAAACTAAGGCTAATAGATTTAAGTTTTATTATTTTTTTTAAATTACTATACTTTTAAGTATTAATATTAAAAAAGGTAGTGTTTTTCTTTATTTTATAGTTATATTAAAGAAGAAAAAGATTAAAAATTACCTTAAGTATTTAACTATATATTTATTAGCTATTAATTTTTAAGTTAAGCTTTTTAAGTTATACCTTTAAAAATATTTAATTATTTAAGAAGTAGTCTTTAAAAGCTTTAAGGTTACTATATTAATTTCTATTAAAATAGCTTATTTTAAGGGTTTCTTTTTTATAGCTATAGTTAAATATTTTAAATAGTAGCTTACTTTCTTTATATATTTATTTAAAGAGAATAATAATCTTTATTACTTTTTATATATAAATACCTATATTTATATTATTATAGCTTTTAGTAAATATATAAGCGCTCCTTTCTTTAGCTATATTTTTTTTATAGAAGTAAGGAATAAAGTATATAGTAACTATATTTAAAAAGTTAATAATATTTATAACTAAACTACTTATTTAAGGTATTAAAGGGACTATAATAATCTTTATTCTTTAATACTTTTTTTAAAAAAGAAATATACTTTTAAAAATATTAAAAGACTTTTAATTAAAGCTATATTTAAATAAAGAACTTTTACTATTAAAAATACTTTTATTATTACTATTAATATACCTTCTTTTTATTTTATATTAAGTTTATAGAATATAAGCAAAAGAAAGGGAAAGGTAAAATAATAAAAGAGCTATTTAAGGTATTTAATTAAAAGAAATAAAATAAAGAAATAAAGGAATTAAAGGAGATTAATAATAAAATAAAAGGGTTAAACTTAACTTAAGAGTTTTAATAAATTAATTAAATAATTAATAAGGATAATAAGTAATAAATAAGTAAATAATAAATAAATAATAAACTTAAATAAATAAAATATATAAATAAATAAAGTAATAGTTAGTAAATTAAATAGTTAAAGAAAGCTTTTAAGCTCCCTTCTCTTTAAAGAATAAAGTAAAGGTAAAGGTAAAAGGCTTATTACTAAAAAACAATAATAAAAAGAAGTAAATAGAAATAAATAGTAAATAAGAATTAGTTTTAAGGTAAGGTTAATAATTAAAGAGTAAGTAATAAGCTTAATATTTATATTAATAATTAAGTAAAAGGGCAGGAATCTAAACTTTAAGCTAATAATATAAATATTAATATAAAGGTAGCTCTTTCTCTCTATCTTTAGAACTATTATTTTATAAAATATTATATAGAATAGGAGACTTATTTTTATTAAAGACTATTTAATTAAATATATTATATATTATTTAAGATAGATAGAGGTTATATAGCGCTTTATTAAAATTACCTTTAAAAGACTAGTTTAGTGTATTATATACTTATATAGAGTAAAAGTTTTATTAAGGTAGTTAATAAAGCCACTTATTTATAAATAAAGTCTACTATTCTTCTTTATTAAATATAAATTTCTTAAGATAATCTCTATTAATTATTTTATTAAAAGGATCCTATTTAAGGTCTTTAGTCTATATACTTTTATAATAGGTGCCTAACTATAGATTTAAAATAGGCTATTCTATTATATAGTTAGCTTATATATAGTTAATATATCTATTATATAATAAATATTATAAATAAGTATAAGGTCGCCTTTAATTAATTAATTATATTTCTTATAAAAAGAAGTAGCTTAATTATAGTTAATTTATATAGTAAATAGTTATTAAAAATATAGCACTTTTCTCTTTATAAACTTAATATCTTCTACTTTTTACTTTAAAATATATATTTTAGCTATAAATAAATCTTAAGTAGTGGTTACCTTATTTTAATTAACTATTCTTTATATTAAAAATTCTACTTTTAAAGAAAGAAGGGGTTTCTATTTATAAATAAGGTAAAATATAGACTTTCTATAAAAAGCCTTAATTATAATTCTATCTATAAATAATACTCTCTTTAAGTGCTTAAATTATTTTTTACTTAATTTACTTATTTTAATAAGTATAAAAGAAAGAGATTAATAACCTACTTTAATAAAGGCATTAGCTTTAAGATTATAGCTAAAGGTTTAAATACCTTTTATACTAAAATTAGCTAAGGCTTTTATAAGTTTCCCTCTTATTTTAAGTCCTTTATTATATATAATATATAGAAAGAACTTAAACCTATAAATAAGCTTATTAAAAAACCTTTATATAGCTTTAATATTAGTAGTATAAATAGCTTTAGCTTCTACTTACTTTATAAGGTTATATTAAGCTTTTAAAAGATATTTATATTTATAATTAAATAGAAGATACTAAGTATTAATATATATTTTACTTATTAAGTTATTAAAGATAATAGAAATTAAAAGTTCTTATAGGCGCTATAGTGTAAATCTTTAGTATATTTTATAATATTAAATTATAGCTTAAATTATATTCTATATACCTCTTTAATAGTAG
Organism: Claviceps africana; assembly: GCA_018360145.1. Lineage (NCBI taxonomy): Eukaryota > Fungi > Ascomycota > Sordariomycetes > Hypocreales > Clavicipitaceae > Claviceps > Claviceps africana. The sequence goes on from SRPY01000171.1 coordinate 13,788, forward strand.
TAAAGTTTAGCTACTTAAAAAATAACTTTAATACCTTTATAACTAAGCTTAAGATAAATTGCTTTAATAATTATAAACTACTTATTCTTATTATTAATAATAAGTATAGGTCCTTTTATAAGCTTAGTAGGTTACTTAAAGAGAATTCTATTATTAAAAAAATACTTTAATACCTTTTTTTTAAAGTCTTTAAACTTCTTTGCTATATAATTAAATAGTCTCTTTAAAGTTATAAAGTAAAAAATAATTACTTTAACTTTAAGGAGTAAAATAGTTAGTCTTTACCTCCTTAAGTATTAGTATAAAGGTATAAATTAATAAATTCTTTTATATCCCCTTTAATAACCTTATTAAGATTATTTAATAATCCTTAGCCTTTTTATAATAAAGTATTTATAATTTAGTTTTCTTTTTTAAAGATATATTAAACTATAAAGTTATATAGTATAATATAGCTAACCTATTAAGTAATAATAGCGTTAGAAATATTATTAATAGCGCTTTAAAGTTAGTATTTAAGCACTATTAAGTTTATTTTTAAAATAAAAGGGACTTTAAAAAAGTAAATTTATAGTCTTTAAAGAGTGTAAAGTAAAGTATAATATTTTTATTTAATAATGTTATACTTTCTCCTTATATTGTTTTATATACTACTTTTAAAGTATATAAAGTAGTGCTTTTTTTTATATATTTATAAAAGCATAGCGCTTTATTTTATATTATTAGCGTTAACTATAAAGATAATTTCTCCTCCCTTTTTATTTATATTAATTAATTATAAACTTAAAGCACTTATAATAGCTTTAATAATCTTCTTTATTGCTTTATTATATTTTAGCTTTTAGTTTTAATATAACTTCTTTTTAAAAAGATTTATTAAAGGTAAAGAGATAGTTATAAAGTAAAGAACTTAAAGGTAATAAAAGGTAGCTAATTCTATAAAAGACTGTACCTTTTTTATAAAGGAGTAATAACTCTATTTTTAAAGCTTAATAACCTTTACTTCTATAGGTTTTCTATTATATATTCTATAGATATACTTAATAATAATAGCAGTAGGTTAATAGAACTTACTTTTAATAGTAAAAGTAGTGTATTTAATAAGCTTAAGGTTTAATAAAATATTATTTAAATTAATTAAATACTTTATTATATATTTATAAATACTTAGGATAATTTTATTATTATTATAGACTATAGTAGGTCCTTTAATAGCGATATTATTAAGAAAGGGTGTGTAAGTATAAGGCATTAAATTTTAAAGGATATATTCTATAATATAGTAAAATTAAGTAACTAAGTTAATAGCCCTTTAAGGCAGTTTATAAAGCCTTAAGAGCTTAATTAATATTATAATAGTTATAAGATTATAACTTATAATCGCTAAGTTAACTTAATTATACCTTAAAAGGAGGTTCATAATAAAAAGGATTATATATATTATAAATTCTTTACTAAAGGCTTTTATATCTTTAAAGATATTAGCATCCTTAACTATAATACTATTATACTATATTACTAATAAAATAAATTAAATTCCTCTATCTTTCTTTATAATAAAGAAGAATAGGTTCCTATAAAAACTATAACTTTCTTCTATTAATCTATATTTAACTTTCTATTTTAATAATTTAATAAGCTTTTTTTAAAGCCTTAAAGGAATTAAAATAGACTTTACTTACTATACCTTATATTTAATAACTTTAATAGTTTATAGTAGTATAATAAAGGGGTTAACTTTCTTTATTTTAAATAAGTCTTACTTTAAAGTAGCTTTATAGTTACTAAAGATCTCTTTAAAAACATTTACTTTTAAAGAGGTAAAATATTCCTTAACTTCTATAAGTATTTAATTAAGTCTCTTTTAGATCAATTAAAACCTTTATAGATATTTAAAAAACCTTTTTATAATAAAGTCTTTATACTTTCTATTAATATTAAAACACCCTTTAACTTTATTTTACTTCTTTATTTTCTACTAAAGATTACTATTAAGGATAGACTTATTAAAAGGGATATTATTAAAGGGATATACTTTTATATTAATATATTTATAAAGGGTATTTACTTTAAGATTAAATACTTATATTAGTTATTATAGTTAAATTTCCTTAGCTATATCTTTAAGTTATTAAACTTATTAATTAATAGTAGAAGTAAAGATAAAACTAATAACTTACTACACTTTTAATAGTGTAATAAGTATTAGGATCTTATTTAGCTTTAATTTAAACTCCTTTTTAATTTTATTTATTTAATTATTTATAGCTAATTTAATTAGTTCCTTTTTCTCTTAAATAAATAGTATATTTATTTATATAACTTATTTTCTAGTATTAATTAAATCTAACTAAACTTAACCTATAACTTATATAATAACTATAATGTCTCTAAAATAGTATTAAATATTTATTTTACTAAAACTATAGCTATAGTTAAAAGAAGCTTATACTTAATATATAAAAGGTATACTTAAAATAATAGAAATTAAAACTATATTAAGCGCTATATAGAAATATATAGGTGTCTATATATTTTTTAAATAAAGTTTAGCTTAAACCTTACTTAATAAATTAATAGCGTTATTTATATATAATATACTATTAGCCTTAGTTTTTATTCAGTAAATAATAAGTTCTATCTTTTATATAGTCTTTTTAGTAATAAGATTGCTTTATAATTTTATATTAAATAAAGCTTTTAAAAAGGGGCCTTTAGGATCCTTTAGTTATATTTATAAGTAGGGTAATTCTTAAAGGTAGCTTACTATTACACTTAAGTGGATTATACTATAAAACTTTTAAGTGCTTAGATCTATATTAATTAAATTGCTATTTATTTAATTAAATAATCCCTTATTTAAAATAAAGGGGTTTGCTTTAAGAGTTTTCTGTTTTAAGTTTATTTTTAACCTTTATTATAAGGCTGCTTAAATAGCTACGCTTATTTTAATATTAGAATCCGTTGTTAGTTATAAGCTAAAACTATTATTTACTTTAAATTCTTCGGTTTCTCCTTACTTAATTAATTCTATTATTATTTATTGGAAATAAGGGGTTTACAGAGGCTTTTGCCCTCTGGAATACTAAGGTAGTGAGGCTTAGTAAGCCAGCGGTTAGAAGGTCTCTGCAGCGCTATAGCGGTTACTATAGGCCTTATTTCTACGTTAAAAGCTTAATACATACTTTTTAGTATATAAAATACACTAAATTCTAGCTTATAAAATGTAAGTAAATTTTCTTAGATTTTATTTAATTTATTTAATGTTATAGGTAGTAGGTTTAATTAACAGTTTATATAATTATAGATAGCTATAAGGAGATAAGTATTTTTCTTTATATACTTACTAAGCCTATTAATAGATCTATATAGCTAGTAGAGGCTTATAAGCTACTTTTTATTTTCTATAAAATTTATTTATATAGAAAAACAAAAAAATAGACTTATAGCTATATAATTAATTTATTAATATATACACTAAAAGTTTACTTAGTAAAAATCTATATATAAAAAAATCCTAAAAATCTAAAAATTAGGAAATTTATATAGAAAAATTCCCTTTACTTTAGTAATAATAAAACTCCTTATATTTCCTTTCTATAACCTTTAGTCTTTATATAATTTAATTTTAAAGACCTTTTATTTCCTCTTTTAAAGTAGCCTATAGGTTATATAATTTAAGGCCTTATAGCTACTAAGTAGTGTAGCTTAAATCTTTAATTAGAATTTAGCTAATATACTTTATTACTATAAAAATTAATTACTAAGGCTAACAGTCTATTAGCTTCTTAATTAAGCGTATACTAGCTATTAAAGTGTATAATTAAAGGCAAAAAGGCTAGAAAAGTGGGGCGCTTATAGCTGTAAGCTTTTAGCTAAAACGTTTATTTTTACGCTTACTACATACGTATATTTATATATATTACACGCACTGCCGCTAGCTTTTAACCTAAAAACCCCCTGTAAAGGTCTCTATAGGGGTTAGGGTTAGGGTTGTTATAAGGCCTATTAAAAGTCTTTATAGTGGATAAGGTCTTTTAAAAATAGCTGTTATTTTTAATACTCTCTTTAAAGAGGTATTTTAAAAGTTAAATAAAAAGAGGAATGCTAAATTTAAAAATAAAATCTATATAAATCTAAATAAAATCATTTAAGAAAAAGGATAACTGATTTAAGAAGTTAAAAAGCAGGGCTTCTAGTAAAAGTTAAAAAAGGCTATAGTTAAATATAGCTAATTAAATAAAATTTGTTATTAAAGTTAAACGTTAATTTTAGTAATTATTTTAGTAATTGTTTTATATTTTTTAAGTGTTTTTATAAGGGTTTTAATGCCTTTAGTTAAGCGTTAAGATTTATAGCAATTGCTATAGAGATTAAAGCCCTATAAGCTTTAAGAAAATAGTGTGTAAAGGTATAGTTAAGGGCTTTATTAAGCTATTAGCTAGCATTTTCTTAGTATTTAAATAAGCTATTTTAGCTAGCCTAGCTAAGACTTATTATTAATTATAATAAAATTTTAATAAGGTATGCTTAGTGTAGCTATAAAGTGTTAGATTATAGGCGGTCTTTATAGCGCCTTAGTTATTATAAAAAATCTAAATAAAGGGCTTTATAGAGGCCTTTAGCTCCTTAAAAATGCCCTTTAGCCACTAAAGCTCTCTAAAGGTCTTATAGATTATATTTAATTTAGCTTCTATAGTAGATAAAGCTATTATACTAGCCTTTTTACTCTTTTAACTTATAGGGCTACTAGCTAGCTTAAATAGATATATATAGGTGGATTTAAAAGAGCTTTTATCTCTAATAAAATTGCTATTATAGAACCTAACTAAGCTATAGCTAATAGCGTTGTTTTTATTTAAATTTTTAAAGGGACCCTTATAAATTATAGCAAGGTTCTAAGTATTAAAGAGGTACTTTAGTAGGCTTTTTATAGCATTTAAATATTTTAAATAAAGACTAGCTAGGGCTATAAAAAGCCATTGTAGTGTAAAAGCAATATTAGGCTTAGTAAGGAGTATTAAGTATATAATAGTCTTTATTATACTTTAATATTCTTTAATTTCTTAGCTTTTTAAGGGCTTAATAAGCTATGTTTTTAAGACCCTTAGTTATATTAAAATTCTAATTACCTTATAATTTTTTAGCTTAAAGTGTACTAAAGCCTCTTAAATATATTGTTTTTAGTGGATTTTTAAAACCTTATTTTTTTAATTACACTATATTTACACCCCTAAAAAGAATTTAGTAGGGCCTCTATCTTCTATAGAATAAGCCTTATATAAGGCCTTTTTAAGCTATTAAATATATTATAAATTTAGCTTTATAAAGAGGTAATTATTAATATAAGTAATAATAAATATTTTAGTTACTAAATTATAGAATATAGTAGGGTTAGATATAAAAGGGCTAAAACTAAGGCTTTTAAGCACTTTAATTAGCGTTTACTACTACTCTCTAAAGCTTTGCTTTAGGCTATAAAGGGTCTTTTTAAGGATAATTATTTGCTTTTTAAAAGCCCTATAGCTATAGCTTTTAGCTAATTTAGCTAAGTGTAGATTTTACTTAATAAATTCTATAAAACCCTTTAAAATTATTATATAAATAAGCTCTTTAAGGTAGCTATTTAAAAAGGTATTAATAAAGTCTACTTACTTTATTTTCTAGTTATTTTAAGCTGCTAAGGCTAATAAAATTTACTAGCTAAGGGGAATATTAATAGCAGCAAAGGCATCTATATAATTTAACCCTTTTATTTATATAAATCCTTTAGTAATAAGCTATACTTTATATTTAAAAGGATTATTTTCTTTATCTCTCTTTATTTTTAATACTAAGCGATTTTTTAAAACTTTCTAGCTTTTAAAGACTTAGTTTGCCTCTATAAATTTAAAGGTTCTAGCCTATAGAAGTTACTTAAATTTACTAAAAATCGCTTTAAGCTATTTAACTTTATTTAGCGAAAGTAAAGCTTGCTTTTAGGTCTTAGGCTCACTTTTAAGTATATTTTCTTTTGCTTTAAGTTATGCTTTATAGTAGATTTGTTATATAAGAGCCCCTATATTAATATCTATTTTATCTAAATTTAAATTGATTTTTTTAGGCTTAAATTACGTTAAATTTAGTGAATTTTAATCCTTAGAACTAGGGGCTTAGCTAAGCTTATTTCTAACTATTTAATTATAAGGTATAGGGTAATCCTTATTACTAAAAATAACCTTATTTAGTTATTTTTCCCCCTTTAAGGAATTATTCTCTATTAAAGAATTAAAGGGTTCTAAATTTACCTCAGCCCTCTCTATAATTATAGAGGGTTTTAAAGCATTTTCGTTAAGGAAATCCCCCTTTAAAGAGCTATTATTCTCTATAGAAAGCCTAGGGAGGCCGTTAGAAATAAGGCCTATAGGTTCTATAATTTTAAGAAAGCTAGTTTTTATTATAAGCCTTTTAGAGGGAATATATACTATATAGGTTTTAGAACCTACTATAGTAAGTAGTTTACTAAGTATTGTTTTAAGGGCTAGCTTTTAAGCTTTAAGTCTTTTTTCTAAAGGAATTAAGACTTTATAATAAAAGCCTATAGCTTTAAAAGAGCTATAATTAGGTATAAAGGGCCTATTAAAGTCGTTAGCTAATAATTATGCTAGGCACGTTAGTTTAGTTAAATTTGCTAATAAATTTATAGAATTTATAACTAAAAAAAGGACGAAATTCTATAAAAATAACAGCAAACCAGACCAATATAGGGTAGCCTATAATCTATCTAAAATAATATAGATAGAATGTTTAGTTAATTTATTTTACTTATAGATATAAAGGGAAGAGGTTATAAATTTTATCTCTTTTTTAGCTAGCTAGCTCTATAAAGCAAAATTAATTTCTTTACCTCTATTAAAGTATAGATATTTAGGTTAGGTACTAAACTTATTCTTTAGGGATTTAAAGAAGCTTTTAATAGCTAAAAATACAGTAGGTCCCTCTTTATTAAGTAATTGTAAAGCCTACCTAAATTTAGATTTTTAATCTACTAAAAATAGGTAGATTTGCTGCTTATTATAAGGGGTAGGGCTGATTTTTACTATATTCCCCTTTAGTCTATTTAGAGCTTTAGGAGGGTTAGGAATTAGATTTTTACTAGGTCTTCTAACTGCCTTAGTTTAAGTATAAGTTAAATAGTTAAAATCCTTATTTTTAATGCTAGTAAAATCTAATATTCCCTTAGCTAATAAGCTTATTTTCTTTAGAAGGTTAATCCCTAAATGCCCTAGCTAAATATACTAAATTCTAGCTAGTCTTAGCAATTTTTAATATAAATTTAGCTCTTTAAGCTATATAGAGCCTTCTTTTATAGCTCCCTACTAGGCCCTATTAGAGGATCTACAGGCCTCTTATTAGGGCGCCTACAGTCTTAAGGGCTTTAAAAGACTTTCTATTGTTTTTAGGTCTTTTAAAGCCTCTAAAAATATAGTAAGAGGGTTCGCTAAAGCCTATTATACCCCTTAAGAATTAGGCCTTAATTTAAGGGAATTAAGTGCTAAATTAAGGGAATTAAAGACCTAGCCTAGGGCTATAGGCATTAAAGAAGAAGGGGCTATAGTATTAGGGGGTTCTAAATTAGAATCCCCTAATTCTTTAATTTTAATAGCTTCTTTAGCCTATAAAGGCTTTTAAAGAGGGATTTTAACCTCTATAAAGTAGCTAAAAACCTAATAGTTAAAATAACTATTATAGTAGCTATAAAAGCTACTAGGTGATTTTAAAAGGGGTGTATATAAGTCTTTTATTTAAAAGAAAAAGCTGTGTTTTTTAACATTTAAAAGACTAATACAAGACCTATTAGCTAAATATAAAGTATTTTTATTTATATATCCTTCTGCTAAATAGTGTTTTAATTTACTAACTATATTTATATTTAAAACTAGAAAATATAGCGTGTCTTAAAGAATTAAAGGCTTATATTTATTAGGATTTTACTAGTAAAGCATTAGGAATTTAGCTTTTCTATATCCCTTAAGATATATAGGTTCTCTATTAGTAGAGATAGGCTTAGCTTCCCCTTTTTTATAAAGAATATAGCTTATAAAGTGCTCTTTAAAATTAATTAAATACACTATAAAGCCTATATAATAAAGAAGGGAGTTCTTTATTACTTTATAATTAAAATTAAAGGCTTTAAAGGGTTTTTTATCCTTTAGGTCTTTTTTAATGCTAGTAATATTGCTAAAATCACTAAAATTAATAGATTTACTACTAACACTAGGGCTATTAAGTTTACTAAGAAGCTTTAAAGAGCTATTAATAAGGTTAAAATTACTTAGTATAAATACGCCCTCCTAAGCCTTATCCTTAGCCTTTTTAAAGGATTTCTTAGGCTAGGTTTTACCTTTCTTTTTATTAAAAAAGGACTTAGAATTTCCTTTATTTTCTTAAAGGTTATTTTTCTTATTATTTTTATTTTTATTATAAAAATTAAAGGTCTTATTTTCTTTAAAGCCCTTATATATAGATTCCTTAAAGCTTATAGCTCTATAATTTAAAGCTTTTACTATAGTAAAGCTTTTATCTCACTACTCTTTTAGTAAGTCTGCTATTAAAAATTATAAATTTAGTGCCTCTATAGGGATCCTTAGGGCTCTATTAGTCTTTATAGTAAATTATTGCCTTTCTATCTATTAAAGAAAAGTAGATTTTAATACTTATAAATATTAGTTTACTTAATCTATAGGTTCTATAAAAACGCTAAAAATTACTAATTTAGCTAGTAAATTATGAAATAAAGCATAAAAAGCCTTTAAGGATCCTTTAAAGCCTTAGAAATTTAGGCTATAGAATTAAAAATATAGGGAGCTATATTATATTTTAGCACTTTAAAAATACTGCCTTTTTAAAAAGCTAAAGGCTTTTACTAAGTCTTATTGCTAAATTATAGCAGCCTAAGGGCCCTTAAAATAGCTATCTCTTAGAAGTATAAGAATAATAGCTTAGTTAGGATTACTTAAATTACTAGAAAATCCCTTAATATTATTTAGAAAATTAGGCATTTTTAAAGCCCTAAATTAGATTACTAAGGCTTATTTCTATTAATTATAATTTTCTAGTCCCTTTAGCTTTATAACCTTTAAGAAGCTATAAACCCTTTTATTAAATTCCTTAATAATAAAGTTATTATAGAAATTTAATATATTAAAAGCCTTATTTTAGCTTATACTTCTATTAAAATTAGGATCTTTTAGTAGTGTATTTACTAGCTTATTTACTAGGTTATTAGCTATAGTTATAGCTAAATCTTTTAATTTTTATAGAATATTAAAGATATTATTATTTTAAGCAGTAATTTACTAGTTTATAGAATTAACCTAAACCTACTTTTAGCTCTTAGCCTAAGGCCTTAAGTTTATAAAGTCTATAGCTACTAAATTATAGAGAAAGGAAAAGCTCTATAAAGTAGAAATTTATAGATAAAATGCTTATAAAAGCTTTTATTTATAGGTCTTAGCCTTTAAAAATAGAAATGTTTCTAAGGCCTTTATAAAAGGAAAGCTTTTATAATATTTCCTTTTTATAGAGGGGAATACCTCTATACTTTTTTTATAGAAATAGGAGTTTTCTATATCTTTTCTTTTTATAGAAGAAGGAATGTATCTATAATTTTTTTATAAAAGTAGAAATACTTCTATAATTTATAGATTCTATTTTTATAGAAGTAGAATTTCTTCTATACTATATTTCTCTTTATTTTATAGAAGGGGAGACTTCTTTTAACGAATTTATTCTATTTTTATAAAAGGAATAATAGCTTTTAAGTCTTTTTTTAGGTCTGTACTTTAATATAGAAAATTTAGATAATTTCTAGTGAATTTTCTCTTTATTTTATAAAATTTAGTGAATTTTTTAATACTTAAAAAGTGCTTTTAAGCTTATAATTTATTAGAAATAAAGGGTTTATAAAGGCTTTTACCCTTTAAAATACTAAGGTAGTAAGGCTTAGTAAGCTAGCAGTTAAAAGGTCTTTATAGCGTTATAGCAGTTACTATAGGCCTTATTTCTATATTAAAAGCTTAATATACACTTTTTAGTATATAAAATACATTAAATTTTAGCTTATAAAATATAAGTAAATTTTCTTAGATTTTATCTAATTTATTTAATATTATAGGTAGTAGGTTTAATTAATAGTTTATATAGTTATAGGTAGCTATAAAGAGATAAATGTTCTTTTTTATATACTTACTAAGCCTATTAATAGATCTATATAGTTAATAAAGGTTTATAAGCTACTTTTTATTTTCTATAAAATTCATTTATATAGAAAAATAAAAAAATAAACTTATAGCTATATAACTAATTTATTAATATATACACTAAAAATTTATTTAGTGAAAATCTATATATAAAAAAATCCTAAAAATTTAAAAATTAGGAAATTTATATAGAAAAATTCCCTTTACTTTAGTAATAATAAAACTCCTTATATTTCCTTTCTATAACCTTTAGTCTTTATATAATTTAATTTTAAAGACCTTTTATTTTCTCCTTTAAAGTAGCCTATAGGTTATATAACTTAAGGCCTTATAGCCGCTAAGTAACGTAGCCTAAATCTTTAATTAAAATTTAGCTAATATACTTTATTACTATAAAAATTAATTACTAAGGCTAACAGTTTATTAGCTTTTTAATTAAGTGTACATTAGCTATTAAAGCGTGTAATTAAGGGCAAAAAGGCTAGAAAAGTGGGGCGCTTATAGCTGCGAGCTCTTAGCTAAAACGTCTATTTTTACGCTTGCCGCGTGTGTGTACACGCATGTGTTACGCGCACCGCCGCTAGCTTTCAACCTAAAAACCCCCTATAAAGGTCCCTATAGGGGTTAGGGTTAGGGTCGTTATAAGGCCTGTTAAAAGTCCTTATAGTGGATGAGGTCTCCTGAAAATAGCTGTTATTTTCAACATTATTTAGATTACTCAATTAAGGATTTAATAATTAGATAATTAATTAATTCTAATTTACTGATATTTATATAGTTATATTAATTTAGCTAATTTTATAAAGCTATTATAGATATAAATTTCTTAGATGCCTTTTATATATATTGTATATTTATTAGTGATTAATTTAGCTAATTATAGGAAAAGCTTAAAAAGATCCTATAAGCTAATGTCTATTTTCTTAACTAGCACTTCTTTATAAAGCTAATTAATAAGTTACTACTAAGGGGTTTCTTTTCTATAACTAATAACACCTCTTTAGTTATGGATTTTAGATATAATAGGTATAGAGCGTTTCTTTATAACTAGTTTATTAATAAATTCTTTAATATAAGCTTTTTTTAAGGCATTTATATTAATAGTAGCTATTAATTTTAAAGATTTATTCTTTAAGCTTAATTTACTTTACCTTTATAATGTAATTATATTTATTTAAAGTGGTTTAGTTTTAGTTAAGATCTCTATAATAATTAGCCTCTACCTTTCTAAGTAGTATATAGAAAGGTTAAGTCTCTTAGTAATATTTTAAAATATTTTTTTCTTATTAATTAACATTATTTAATATTCTTTAATGCCTTTATTAAGGCTTTTAACTTTAAGAAAGAGATAATTAACTATATAGTCTTTAAAGTGTTATATTTAAAAGACTATAAATCTATATATATAGCTTCTTAATTATAGAAATAATCTATATAGAACTAATAGAATTTAATATTTTATAAGATTATTATTAATAGTGAGAATTTAAGCTTAAGAGTTATACTAAGTAAAGCTAACCTTTTAATTATAATTTAGGTATTTATATTTATTTAAGTAGTGTCTTTTTTTATTATAGTAGAAGTAGTATATAAAGCTTTATCTTTTATTGCTTTTAAAGGCGTTTATTTAGATATTTTTAATTTCCTTTAAGTCCTTAATTTATACTAAATTCTATAATAGCTAAGGCTATAAATAGAGCTTCTCTTTAATATACTTTAAAAGATTAAATAAATTACCTTAATTATAAAGCATAGCTATTTATAATTCTTTTATCTTTATTATTAAGCTATTAATTTACTCTTTATAAGTTATATTTTTAGTAGTACCTTGCTAAAGGAGACTAATAGTCTTTAATTAAAATATAGTAGGGTTTTCTATAAGGGTATTAGTTCTTTAAATAAAGATAAACTAGTTCTTTTTATAATAATTAAATAGTTTAGCCCTTTAGCAAACTATTATTTTATAAACTAAGTTATAGTTCTTTAGCTATAGGTGTAATATAATATACTTATTTAGTTTTTTCTATAGTGCTTTATACTTACCTTTAATAAATTCTTTATACTTTATATTTTATTTATTTATAAAGCTAATAATAAACTTACTAGGGATAGCTTTATATATATTAATAAACTGTAAAGATAGTAGTTTTTAATTATTAAAGAAAGCCTTTATTATAATAGCCTTAAATTTTTAAAGCTAAAAGTAAGTTTTAAAGTAAGTTTAGAGTTATTTTATATTAATTTTCTTTAATTAATATATAGTATCCTTAGTTTACTTTTAAGGTATAGCTTAAAACTAAACTATAAGCCTTTCTTTAGCTTCCTTTTAAGTATATATAGTTATAAAAGGCTTAATGTTAATATAAAGACTTAAATTAACCTTCTTTTTAAACTTTTAACACTAATCTTCTTTTATAATCCTTAAAGCTTATATTTTAACTTTAAAGTCTTTAAAAAAGTTAGCTATATTTTTACTATTAAATTAGCTAACTTTAAGATTACTTTAGAGATTTATAAAGGTATTTTATCTATTAATAGTCTCTTTAAGTAGCTTTATAAAGGCTTTAAGCTTAATACCTTTAATATTTTTAACTTTATTAAAAGAAAATATATTAAATAAAGTAGGAGGTTTAATTAATAAAGGTTTAGCTAATAAAGGTTTAAAGGAAATTTAAGTAAAGAGAATATTCTTAATTAAAGAGTTAAAGGAAGAAGAGGAAAGCTATTCTTTAGGAATAATATTATTAAATATAGAAAGGGAAAATAACTAAAATAATTAATTAAAAGCTTTTATTTATAGTAGAGTAAAATTAAAAGAGTTAATTAGCTTTTAAAGGGATTTAATATATTAAGGGAGGTTATTTATTTTAGTAGTGCTATATATAAAGATTAAGAAAAATAGAATAAAACTTTAAAAAATAAAAGAAATAAATATAATACTTATTATAATAAATAAAAATTCTATTATATTAAATGTAATTAAATATTCTATAGCTTAATTCCCTTTAAAAAGTAAGGGGGTAAATAATTTAATAGCTATTTAGTAATTAAAGAGCCTTTTTATAGTGTTAATGTTATACTTAACGTTTTTACTAGTAGTTAGCTTTAAATTAATAAGCTATAGAATAAAATTTAAAGCAGCCTTATACTATAAATATTTAAAGATATCTTAGCCTTTATAATTAAATAATTAGCAGTATTTAAATTATCTTTTAGTTATTTTATTATTATAGTTTTATAAGTTTAGTTAAATATAATATAGTCCTTCTTAAAAGTAAGGCTTTATATTTAGTAGTATTAGGTAGTTTAAGCAGTAGCTTAAAAGTGCCTTTTATTAGCTTAATTCCTTATATTTAGCTTTTAAGAATATTTGCCTAAGCAAAACCACTATTTATATTAGCTTAAAGAAGAGAGAGTAACATATACTAGAAGGCTGTAAGCCCTAACTAATTAAAGGTATTATAAAAATACTGTAATTATAACTACACTATTAAAATAATTAGGGTTAGTTTTATTAATAGGTTATTAAATTAATTAAATAGTCTAAAGTTAAAGATATTAAGAAAAATAAAGGTATTATAATAAATTAACCTTAGTGTATACACGCTAAAGGGGGGGAGGGGGGTGTTGCGGCTGCAGCTAGGCTTAAATTAATTAATTAATTAAATTAGGCATATATAAAAACTTATGACAGCGGCCCTTATGCTCTTATAGCTATTTAGGAAAAGAGGACCTCTTTACACCTCTTAATTAATTAATCCCTGCTGCGTTAGAGGCTCTTTTCCTTTTCCTTCCTTTATAGTTGCGTTAGGTTAATTCCCGACCGCATCCCATCACGCATTCCTGTTGACCCTTCGGCCCGACACAATATCTATATATTTACTTAGTAAAGTTTTAATAAAACTCTACTAAAAGTAGTTTTAATAAAAGCCTAATAAAGCATTAAAAGTAATATATATTTTTTATCTCTTTTTAATAAAGTTAATAACCCCTTCTCTTTATTATATTATACTTTTAAAATTTAAACTACTAGCTTAATTTTATTATATAGCTTCTCTCTTACTCTTTATATTACTACTCTCTTTTTTATTAATAATATAATATATATACTTATATTATAGTAAAATATATAGAATATTTATTAATAAAAAAAAGGTTTTAAAGGTATATATCTATAGTGCTATACTTTACTTTACTCCCTTTAGTTTATTAATATTAGCTTTTAAGATTTTATTAATTTAATAGTGCTTTAATATTATTAATAGCTAAAATAAAAAAGGTTAAGTAATATTAATACTTAAATGCTTAGCCTTTACTATATAAAAAACTAATAAAAAATAAAATAATAATAAATAGCCTTTTATTTATAATTACTTTAAGTATTTATAGTAAATATAAAAACCTCTCTCTTCTCCTTTTTTTTTAACTTTTATTCTTTTAATATACTTTTTATTTACTTAGTTTTTTTTTATTATATTTTTTTTATAATACCTCTCTATTATTTATTTTATAATATTATTTTTTATTTTATTATTTACACTTAATTTTACTACTATTTTTATTAATATAGCTAATATTTTATATTTTATTGTTTTATTTATTATATATTTATAGAAATAAAATATATACTTTATATATATATAATGTTAACTTAATATATTTTATTAAAATATTTACCTTTACTTTTATTAATACTTTAATAAAAGAGAATTTATTATATATATTAAAAGAGTATTTAATTTAAAGTAACTTTAATAATAAATAGTTTTTAATTTATTATTATAAGATATTACTATATTTTATAAATTTTCTTTATAATATTATAAATAATATACTTTACTATTTTTTAATTAAAGATAATTTATATGTATTTTATTAATAATATTATTATATATATAACTAAAGGTATAGATAATTTATAGTTAATTTATAATTATATTTCCTTATTTATAATATAATAAATACTATTTATTATAAAGCAACTATTATTTATTTTTATTACTTTATTACCTTTAATATATATTTTCATTAATATATACCTAAAACTTAGCTTTTATTAACTAAAAAGAATATTTTTAATTTAAATAAAGTACTTACTATAGTATTAATATTAAGATTTATTTAATTAAAAAGCTAAAGGTATATTTAATATTATTATTATTACTATAGCCTTTATTACCTTTACAGCTAATACTATTATTACTTATTATATTTATTATATCTATTTAAAGACTGCTTTTTATTTATATACCTAAGTGCCTTTAATAAATATAAATAACTAATTTAATATTTAAAAAACCTTTACCTTTTTAAGTATTATTTCTATGTTATTTTATATTATTACCTCTTTGTTTAATATTTAAAGAATATTTTAAATTAAATTACTACTCTTTGAAAAGCTGTATTTTATATTATTTATTTATTATATTATTTTAAAGGCATTATTTATAATATAACTATATTCATATAATTTCTAGTATATATTAAGTATATATATTTTAAAATATAATAATTATTTATTACTTTTTATAATACCTCTCTTTAATTATTATATAAATATTTAAATATACTTTAATTTATACTTCTTTTATTATTAATTTTTAACCTTATTAATCTTTATATATATTAAAATCTTTATACCTTTATTTTAAATATTACTAACTTTATATAAATTAAGTATAGTTTTATATAATATATATTTATTACTATACTATTACTTTTTTTAATTTTAATTAAAACTTATTTATTTTCTTATAATAGCTTTAACTATTAATATAAATTATATACTTAATATTAGTTTTAATAATAAATTTTAATAATAATATTTATTTATATTTTACTTATTTATATTTATAATATAAATGTCTTTATTATTTTTTTTTATGTAAAGAGTAAAGTAATATAAAAGTTTATAATAGCCTTTGTTATTTAATTAAATAAAAGATAAAAAAAGAAGTTTCATAAAGATAATAATTATAGTTTTTAATAATAAATCAAGTAAAAGTGAAATATAATATAAAACTTTATTAAAATTTAAATAAGCCTTTAAGTAAATATAAAAGAAAACTTTATTATTATATAGTATAATTATTGTAGAAATATATATCTCTTTATTATAATTTAAATTATATTAATACCTTTATATTCTTTATACATTTTAAAGGCTTTTATATAAATTATTTATAGTTTATTT
Source organism: Claviceps africana (assembly GCA_018360145.1). Lineage (NCBI taxonomy): Eukaryota > Fungi > Ascomycota > Sordariomycetes > Hypocreales > Clavicipitaceae > Claviceps > Claviceps africana. The sequence continues at coordinate 30,222 of SRPY01000171.1, forward strand.
ATTTTATTAATATATTATAATATTACTTTTAGCTTTAAATATTTTTAGTTATTGAAACCTCTTTAACTATATATTTTATTAATATAGGATTTTCTTTAAATATTAATAAAAGTAAGTTTAAATATAAGTTTTAAATTACTTAAAGAAAAAGAGGTTATTTATTATATATTTAATAAAGTTTATATAAGAAACTAAGTAAATATTACGTAGAATATTAAAGTAAATAATAAAAGGTATAAAGACTTTAAAATATAGTATTTTACTATAATTTAATTAAGCTTATAATTAAAGTAATTAGTTTTAATATATTATAAGTTCAGTTATATATAATTATAAACTTAAAAGTATGTAATAAAAGAATATAATTTATTAAAAGTATTTTATTAAAAATATTAAGTAAAGTTAATTACTACTTAAGTTAATTATATACTTTTTTAAATATACTTTAAAAATTAAACTATATAACCTTTAAAGGATATATAGCTTTAAAGTAATTTTAATAAATATTGAATAAGTTATATATTATATTTCTAAATTACTATACTTACACTTATTTTAATAACTATAAATATATAGTTATTTAATATTAATTAATAAATAAAGAGATATAATAGCTAATTATATTATAAAAGTCCTATAATTATATAAAAAGTAGCTTATACCTTTTAGTTTATTTACTTTATATTATTATTTATCTAAAGGTAATAAATAGTAAATAAAAGCTATTTAACTTTTATTAATAAATAAAAAGTAAATTAAAAAAAGTTAATTTAATTTAAATTATTATTAAAAATAATCCTTAAAAAAAAACTATAAAAATACTATTAATAAATTAAAAACTAAATAATATACTTTTTAGCTATTATATTTATTATTACCTTTAATTAAATATACTTAAAAAGGTAGTTTATAATAATTATAAAAAACTATAGTATTTAATTATTAAAGGTAAGTAGCTTTATTATAAATTAATTAAAACTTAAAATTAATAATAATTTAATATTAAAATTAGCTAAAAATAGCTTTATTAAAGCTTATAGCTTTTATAGCATTTATAATAGAAATAGTTATAAATATATTAAATTATATTTATAAATATTGTATTTAAATAAAAATCTTAATAAAGTACTTAAAAGGTTATATTCTTTTAAGTATTTTAATAAAGTGGAATTATATATATACTAAATTTATATAGTTATAAAGGGCTTATATTAAAGGGCTTATAATTACCTTTAAAATAATAAAGTTTTATAAATATTAATATTATAGTTTTTTATTTAAGCTTTAATAATAGCTTTAAGTAAAAAGCACTATACTTTATTATATAATATTTATAGTTTTAAATAATAAATTAAATCTACTATTAAAGCTAAATTCTATAGGTTTTAAATATAGTTTTCTAAAAATAGCCTTTATTTAAATAATAATATTAATATAGCTAAGGTAATAGTAATAGTTTTTATAAAGTTTTAAATAAATTTAAGTTAGTATTTCTTTTATATATAATAATAGAAAGAAAAATTAAATAAACTAAGCTTTAAAGGTTAATAAGGTTATAACTTTTATTTTATTTATATTATAAGAAAGTATTATATTTAATAGCTTATAAATAAGAGTAGTAATAAAAATAAAAGTTAAATAATATTAATATTAATATTTATTATATTTAATATTTAAATACTTTATAAAGGTTAATAAAGTACTTTAAGTTTTTATTATTGATAAAAATTATAAATAGTTAAGTAATATTATATAGTTTAATTAATTAAGCTTTAAAATAAAAGATAATACTTAATACTTCTTTATTATAAATTATATAATTTTATTTAATATTTAATAAATAAATTAAGTAATAAGCTATTAAATAAAGTATACCCCCTTTATTATATAAAAATAAGTAACTCTTGATTACTTTTTTAAAGGTATTAACTTAAATTATTATATTCTTTTTAAAAATATTTAAATTAAAATAAAGTATATAATAAATATATTCTTTAAAGTAATAAAAGTAGCTTTATATTTTATAAACTAAATAAATAGTATACTTTTTTTAATAAATATAAAAAATAGCTTAATAAAGTTAAAAAAGCTAGCTATAAATTTTTGATAAAAATTAATAAAACCTAAAAAACTTTAAACTTTTTATATTTTAATAAAGGCTTTTTAATTATAAATAGCTTTTATTTTTTTAAAGTGTAAATAAAGTTTATACTTTATATAAATAATAAATCTAAAGTATTTTACTTTTTTTATATTAAATATATATTTATTAATATTAAAGTAAAGGCTTACTTTTTAAAGGTAAAAAAGAAATTTTTATATATATTAAATATAATTTTTGTAAAACCTATTAATATAAATTAAAATATTATAAAAGTAAAAATAAATATATAAGCTAAAGGTATTATTTAAAGTACTATTAATATATTATTAAAATATAGCTAAAGCTTTAATTAATTTAAAGAGATAAATAAACTATTTAAAGAAATTAAATTATATATAAAAAGCAGTAACGTACTTATTTTTTATAGTAATTTAAAAATAATAAAAGATTAATTATATATTAAGCTTTATAAACTACTTAACCTTTATTAAAAATTATAATATTTCCTTTATTAATAGTAATAAATAATAGTTTTAATTTATAACTTTATTTAAAGTATAATAATTTATATAAAATTACTAACTTTTATTCACTTTGTTTATAAAAAAAATTAATACTATTATAAAAGAAATTAAAGCTTAAATTTATTCTTTATTTATTAACTTTATAATTTACTTTTAAATTTTTAAAAGCTAATTATATAGTATATTACATAATAATGCTTATAAAAGTTATAAAGTAAAGCTATTTAAATTATTTTATAAATAAATATAATAGTTTAAATAGCTTTAATATAGTAAAGAAGTACTTACCTTCTTTTTATTAAAGATATTTATAAAGTTTTATAATTTTAATAAAAAATATATTATAATATTAATATTTGAAGGGATTTAGTTATTTATGATATTTAATAAAATAACATTAATCTCTTTTAAATTAATTATTATAAAGGTAAAAGGTATATTTAATTTCGCTATATATTATATAAAGGCTATATAAATAAATTTTAATATTACTATAACAAAAATTAAAGTATAATAATTATTTAAAACTTAAATTTAAAGACTTTATTTAGTCTTTATAATAAAAAGATATTAACTAATATAAATTTGTATTTTATTTTATAACAATTAACGTAATTTTAAAATATAATTATATAAAGCATTAAGAATTATATAAGCTATCATAAAAAATACTTAACTATTAATATTAGCTATAAAGTATATTAAACAAATAATATATAAATACTATATAAAGCCTTATTTTTAGCTAAAATTAGCCTTAATTACTATAGTAATTTAATATAAAGTAGAGATAAATATAATAAAGTTTTAAATATTATATAATATATTTACTTCTAGTAGTAAAACTATTATAACTATTATTAACTTTAGTATTAAAAAATATAGTATTATTTTGAAAAATAAATAAAAGAAATAGTAGTTCTTTTATATAACTCTTTTTCTCTTTATATAAATATATAAAGTTATTAGAAAGGAAATAATATACATTTTTATTACTTAATTAATATTTATTATTAAGATTTAAATAATAAATATATTTTTTATTTAAAGGGTTTACTTACTATCTCTTTATTAAAGACTTTATATATTTAAACAGCTACTATATTTAAGTAAAGAGTAAAAAAGAGGCTGAAGCTTTAAATATAATATTTAATAATATTATAATATAAATACTACTCTATTAAATACTATTAGTTAATAATATTTTATTTTATTTATATTATTTATTTATTTTAATAAATAGCTTAGCTTATATTAAGATCTATTTTTTATAAACCTTTTACCTTTTTTAAAGGTAGTATTTTAAAAGGTAATAAAAGTTAATATTAAAGATAATATTATGATAATATTTTATTACTTTATAGTAATTATTATAAAGAATATTATAGTTTATATCGAAATTATATATATACTTATTAAATATAATATAAAGCTTAAAAAGCTTTACTATATTTACTTGATTATTACTATCAATAAAAATAAGCTTTTATTAAAAATAAATATAAAAGTTATTAAAATATTTATTTATATATTACTTTAGATACTTTAGCTTAAACTACTTATTTCTTTTAATAAAGATCTGTAAATATACTATTGAAGTAATAAAAAAAGTATTAAAAATTATAATTAAAAGTATGCTTTAATTTAAAAAATAAAGTAATATATTTTTAAATTTTTAAGCTTAGGTTTTAATGAATTAAAAACTATTTATTATAATTAATTTTAATAAAGTTTAAATTAGCCTTTAATTTATAAACTATAAAGCTTTACTATATTTAAAATAAAGCTTTATTTTTATTATATAATATCTTTATAAAATGTAGTTTATACTTTAATTATTTTAATATAAAAGCTAAGGTTACTATTAAGGTTATAAATATAATACTTTATATTACTGCCTTTATTACTATTATATAAAGATATATCTTTTTTAAATTTAAAAAACTTAAGACTTACTTTAGCTCTTTAATAAGGTTTATAAAATAATCTTTATTATTAAAGAAAACTTTATAAAGGTACTTTTCTCTCTTTGAAGGATTAATTTTTATAAAGGTTAAAAGGGGGTTTTAATAAAATTCCCTCTTTAAAAAAATAAGGGTTTTAATCAATACCCCCTTTAAAAATATAAAAGGTTTAGTAAAAGCTCTATTTAAAAATATAAAGAGTTTAGTAATAGCCCCCTTTAAAAGATATAAAGGGTTTAGTAAAATTTATTAATAAAATTAAAAACTTCTTTTTTAAAAACTAAAGTGCTTTTAAAAATAAAGTAAGGTAAATCTTTTTTTTCATATAAAGTAAAGGCTAAAAATAAACTTTAAATTTAAATTAAAGTTATAAAGCTTTAATTAAATATTAAAGCCTTTAAAAAGGTTTTTTAATAAAAAGATATTTAGCTTAATAAAGCTAACTTTTATAGCTTTTTACTAAGCCCTTCAGAATTATAGATCTTTTACAAGGCTATTCATAAACTCTTTAAAGGCTTTAGTAAATTTAAGCTTATTAAAGCCTTTAAAAAATTAAAGAATTAAAGCCTAAAGGTAGCTTAAAATTAAAGGTATTTTGTAAGGATTTAGCTTATTTTACTTTATAATTAAAGACTTAATTTAAAGCTATAAGTATTATAAAAGAAGGGGCTATATAATTAAAGACCTTAAAAGGCTTATTAAAGCCTTTAAAGGGCTTAAAATGCCTTATTTTTTAATTTTAACGCTTTTTTTAAAGTAGTTAAAGGCTTAGTAGCTAAAATAACTATTATCATAGTTTTTTAAGCTATTAAGTAATTTTAAAAGAGATGTATTTTAATCTTTTAGTTAAAAGAAAAATCTATACTTTTTAATATTTAACAGATTGATATAATACCTATTAACTAAATATAAAGCATTTTTCTTTTAAGCCCTTTACTAAATAATACTTGAATGTACTAATTATATTAATATTAAGATTTAAAAAATATAGTATATTTTTAAAGCTTAAAGGCCTATATATATTAAAGTTTTATTAATAAAGTATTAAAAATTTAGCTTTTTTATATTCTTTAAAATAAATATATCCTTTATTAGTAAAAATAGGCTTAGCTTTACTTTTTTTATAAGAAAAATACTTTATAAAGTACTCTTTAAAATCAATTAAGTATACTATAAAGCCTATATTATAAAAAAGGAAATTCTTTATTATAGTATAGTTAAAATTAAAAGCTTTAAAAGATAATTTATCTTTTATTTCACTTTTAGTGTTAAAATTACTAAAATTAATAATTTTACTATTAATATTAAAGCTACTAAGTTTGCTAAGTAAGGAATTACTAGCTAAATTATAGCTTTTTAGTGTAAAAGAGCCTCTTTTTAGTCCTCTTCCTTACCCTTTTTAAAGGATTTTTAAGGCTAATTTTTGCCTTTTTTTTTAAAAAAAAAGGACTTAGAATTTCCTTTATTTTCTTCAGAGGAATTCTAGCTTTTTCCTTTATTTTTATTCTTTATAGAATTAAAATTAAACTTAAAATTAAAATTAAAGGTTTTATTTTCTTTAAAGCCCTTATTTTCCTTAAATTTAGCTTTATAATTTAAAGCTAAAGCTATAGAAAAGCTTTTATTTTACTAATTTTTAAAGGGTTTACTATAATAAATTATAAATTTAAAGCCTTTATAGAGATCTTTAAAGCTTTATTAATCTTTTCAGTAAAACATTACCTTTTTACTTACTAAGGAAATATTAACTTTAATACTTATAAATATTAATTTATTTAATTTATTTCCTCTATAAAAACGCTAAAAAATATTAGTTTAGCTAATAAATTATTATATAAAGTATTAAAAGCCTTTAAGGATCCTTTAAAGCTATAAGAATTTAAGCTATAAAATTAAAAATATAAAAAGCTATATTATATTTTAGCACTTTAAAAATACTACTTTTTTAAAAGGCTAAAGGCTTCTATAGAGCTATATTATTAAATTAAATTCTAAGATCATTTAGAAATTAAGTATTTTTAAAGCCTTAAATTAAATTACTTAGGCTTATTTCTCTTAATTATAACTTTCTAGCCCTTTTAGCTTTATAGCTTTTAAAAAGCTATAAACCCTTTTATTGAATTCCTTAATAATAGAGTTATTATAAAAATTTAATATATTAAAAGCCCTATTTTTATAGCTTGTACTTCTACTAAAATTAGGCTCTTTTAGTAGTATAATTATTAATATAGGTTTATTTTATAGGTTATTAGCTATAGTTATAGCTAAACTTTTTATTTATATAAAATATTAAAGATATTATTATTTTAAGTAGTAATTTACTAGTTTATAGAATTAACCTAAGCCTGCTTTTAGCTCTTAGCCTAAGGCCTTAAGTTTATAGAGTCTATAGCTACTAAATTATAAATTGAAAGCTCTATAAATTAAGAAGTCTTAAGAAAAAGCCTATAAAAGCATTTAATTATAGGTCCTTTTGCCTTAAAAGGGACTTATAAAGTCTTTTACTATAAGGGGTATCTCTATAGGCCTTCTTTAGAGAAATAGGAATTATTCTATAAATTCTTTATAGAAGAAAAGCTTTTATAAGTCTTTTTTTTTTTAGAAAAGAGAGCTTCTGTAAGTCTCTTTTTTATAAAAGAGAGAGCTTCTATCTTTCTATTTTATAGAAGAAAAGTCCTATTTTATAAAATAGAAATATTCTATAATTTTTATAGAAGTAAGAAGGCTTCTATAATTTATAGATTTTATTTTAATAACAGTAAAATTTCTTTTATACTATAAAACTTAATATTTCATAGAAAGGAAGACTTTTTTTTAATAAGTTTATTTTATTTTTATAAATACAATAATAGCTTTTAAGTCTCTCTTAAGGTTTTTACTTAATATAAAGAATATAGATAATTTTTAATACATTTTTGTATTATTTCATACAATTTAGTGAATTTTTAAAGTATTAAAAAAATAGCTTTAAGTTTAAAATTTATTAAAAATAAAGGGTTTATAAAGGCTTTTACTTTATAAAATACTAAGGTAATAGACTTAATAAACTAATAGTTAAAAGGTTTTTATAGTATTATAGTAAAAGGCTATAAGCTTTATTTTTATATTAAAAGCTTAATATAAGCCTTTTAATACTTAAAATATATTAAATTTTAGCTTATATAATATAAGTAAATTATTTTAAATTATATTTAATTTATTTAATGTTATAAGTAATAGGTTTTAAATTAATAGTTTATATAGTTATAAATAACTATAAAGAAAAATATATTTTTCTTTATATATTAACTAAATTTATTAATAAATTAATATAGTTAATAAAGGTTTATTAATTAATTTTTACTTTTTTATAAAATTTATTTATATAGAAAAATAAAAAAAAAATTTATAGCTATATAAACTAATTATTAATTTATTTATTAAAAGTTAATTTAATAAAATTTTATATATTAAAACCTAAAAAATTTAAAAATTAGCTAACTTATATAACAAAATTCCCTTTATTTTAATAATAATAAAGTTTATTAATATTTTTTTAAACCCTTTGATTATTTTATAAATTAATTTTAAAAACCTTTAAATTTCTTCTTTAAAGTAGCTTATAAATTATATAACTTAAAGCTTTATGATTATTTAATAGTTTAGTTTAAATCTTTAATAAAAATTTAATTAATATACTTTATTACTATAAATATTAATTATTAAAGCTAATAGTTTATTAGCTTTTTAATTAAGTATATATTAGCTATTAAAGGGTATAATTAAAGGTAAAAAAGCTCGAAAAGTAAAGCGCTTATAACTATAAGCTTTTAGCTAAAATATTTATTTTTATATACACTATATATATATATATACTTATATTATATTTACTATTACTAGCTTTTAACTTAAAAAGCCCCTATAAAGCTCTCTATAAAGGTCTCTATAAAGGTTGGGGTTAGGGTCTCTATAAGGCCTATTAAAGGTCCTTATAGCTAATAAAGTCCCCTAAAAATAGCTGTTATTTTTAACATTACTATAAAGATTTTACTTTAAAGCTAATATAAACCTAAGTAGTAATTTACTATAAAATTAATTCATAGTTAGCTTGACTTAGCTCATATTCTGAAAGAGTATATAATATTAAAAATATAATCAAAATAATATAATAAAGAGTTAAAAAGTTAATAATAAAGATATAATAAAGTAATAAGGGTAATAATATATTAATTTTGATACTTAAGTTTAAGTATAGTTTAGTATTACTTGATTTTTAGTAAATTACTATTTATGTATTAAAATTAACTATTAACTTCTATAAAGGTCTATATAGTATTATAAAATCTCTATAATTTAACTACTAATTATTTATTAATTATTAAGAAAAGAGAAAAAAAGGGTTTTTAACTATAAAAAGACTTTTTTATTAATTTTAATCTCCTTTTTTTCTTCGTTCTTTATTATTAAAAATTATAAATATATTCCTTTTTCTATTTATTATAGTAGTTTTATATTAATATTAGTTTTACTTTATTTATATTATATTAAAGAAAATACTATTAAATTTTACTATAAAAAATTAACCTTTCTTTAACTTAATATTATTATTACTTTATTGCTTAATTTAAAGAATTATTTAATATCCTTTATTTACTTTATTTAATCAAAGTATAATGGATCTAAGCTAGTAAGCTTCGATTCTTAGTGAGTAAAGTAGTAATAGGCTTACTAGCTTTATTGAAATAAAATAGAGAATATATATTATTTTTATACTATACTATATTTTTAATAAAACTACTTTTAGTTAAACTATTTAATTTAAGTAAAAGCTTATTTCAAGAGGTAGTGTTACGTGCTGGATATAGCACGTAAAACGTAGGCATTTGTAACTTTAGAAAATACATTATAAATAATTATAAAAGGAATTATAAAAAGAGAATATATAAGTTATGGGTAGGTATATAGTTATATATTATAATTAAGTTATTTTTCTTTAGCTATTTATATAAAAAACCTCCTTTTATATAAAGATTTCTATTATATAATAAGTTTAAAGGATATAAAAAATTAGTTTATTTATAAACTATACTTAAGTCAAAGAAAGAATTATAAAACTATATATTATAGTAAATATTAGCTACTTTATATATTAAAGAAAAAATAAAATTTAAGGTATAGTATTATTTATATATTAACTTTTTAAAAGTAAAGTAAAAATAGTATATAAAAATATAAAATATATAGTTAAATCTTATAATTAAAAAATAATAATAAATAAACCACTAAAATATATTAAGTGTATTAATTTTAAAGTTAATAACTTAATAAAGATAATAGTTTAAATTATTATTATAATTAATTTCTTTATTAAAGAAATTGTTAAATAAAAAGTTTTCTATATTATAAAGGTAAAAGTCTCTATAATTATAAATATTTTTATTACTTAGTTTTTTATTCTTTACTATAATTATTTATTTAAAGATATAAAGGTTTAAAGAGAGGCGTTTAAGGTCTTAATTTAAGCTATTTTAAATATTATACTATATTAAGCCTATAATAGTTTTAAAATAAATAAGCGTTTTTAATAGGCTAAGTAACTTTAAATTATGAACGAGATTATTCTTTAAAAGGTAAGTATTAAATACTTCTTTAAAGACTTAATAATAGTTTTAAAGAGATAGTAAAAGATTTACTTATTTATATATATAATATATAATTTCTTTATAGAATTATATATAAAAGTAAGTTTACTTAATAGCTATTATATAAATAATATATTTTTTATATAAGTTAATTACTTATATTATATTAACGTTAATTATATAAAATCTATAGCTAATTAAGTTTTTTATAAAAGTTAAGTATAATAGTAAAAAGGTTATTTATTATAAAGTAATATATTTAGTTTATATATTTTAATAAATAAATAAAGGTTTAATATAAAAAAGCTTTTTTGTATAAAAAGGTATACCTTTAAAGACTTTTTTAATAGTATTATTAAACTATAAAAAGGTAAGTTACTAAGCTTCTTTATTTATAAAAAGGTATTTTACTATATAATAATATATCTTTATAAATATAAATATTTTAATTAAGGCTTATTTATATTTAAAAAACTACTTTTTTATATTAAAAGCTTTTATACTACTATTATTAATAATTATTGCTTTTAAATACTTATAAAAGTATAGTTATATAAACTAGTCTTTACTACTTAGTTTAAGTTCTTTTAAAATTTAATAGTTAATATATTTTATAAAGCTTTTAAAGATAGTAAACTACTACTTATTTTTAATAAAGATTTACTTAATAAATATAATAATATCTTTAAAGAGCTAAATTAAGGCTTTTATATTTAGCTTTATAATATATTAGTTAAATTCTTAGGTAACTATTTAGTTTTATAAACACTTATATTCTGAATATAGAAAGTAAACTTTATTAAGTAGCTAAAGGTAGTAAATATTACTTAAAAGTATATAGTTTAAGTATTATAAATAAATTAATTTATAAATAGTAAAGTTATAGTATTAAATTTTAATATTATTATAGACTATTTTAAATACTAAGCTTACTTTTATATTAATAGGTATAGTTCTTATTATAGCTATAATCCACTTAATATATTACTCAATAGTATTATATTTATACTTAATATTTTAATATATAATATTTTACTCCTTAATAGTTATTTTAAAACTCAGGTTTTATTCTTTTTTTATAAGTATTTATAAAGCTATCAAAGAATTTAAAAGAAAAAGGAAAAGTAGCTTTTATAATTATAAAGAAAGATAGTAATATTTAGCTATAAAAAATATTAAAGAAAAAAAGAGAAAAAAAGTAAGAAAAGAGTAATAAAAAAATAAGTTAAAAAAATAGTTACTATAATAAATAGTTAATTAATATAGTTATAAATAAAGTAAAAGGTAGTAGCTTACTTTACTTTTACCTTTATTAAAGTAATATAGTATAGTAATAATATAAGATTTTTATATTTACTTTACTAAGGTAATATAAGTTATTAATAATATAAAGTTGTATTGTATTGTATTGTATTTAGTACACTAGCAGCTATTTTTTTTATATAAGCATTTTATGCTCTTAGCTGTATTTAGAACCTCTACACCTAATTTTTTAGTAGGAAAACCTTATTAAGTTGCTAATTAATAATTACCTAAGTAATTATTAATTAGTTAGTTGCCTAATAGAGTGAAAAACCTACTAAATACATTTAAAATCTGCTTTTAGTCCCTATTTCTAACTATAAAATACCGGTTTAGCTATAAATTACCCTATACCTCCTTTTTTTTTTAGTTATTAATATATACCACCGCTACCCCACTTTTTTATTCCTAATTACCTATTTTTTCCTAGTAATTATAGCTATAAACTAGCTCTGTAATTTAAGAGCTAAGGGGTAATTTACTTATTTATAACGTAGAAGTAGCTAATCTATATTACTTAGTTAGTAATAAAAAAGTAGGGGGACTAAACCTACTTTTTTTACTACTAATTAAGTATTAATTAGCTAAAAGTAAGGCTACCACTCCCCTTTTAGCTAATTAAGGTTTAATTTTTTTTAGCGCCCCTGCCTCTATATATACACTAAGAAAAACCTATGTCCTATATAGAATTTAAACCTACAACTGTAAGCAGTTATTTAGGCGCTTAACCACTGCGCCACGGGACAATAATATAAAGTTATTTAATTATTAATATAGCTTTTAATAATAAAGTAAAGAAAGTTACTAAGCTTAAAAAACCTTTTTAAAGGTAAGCCTAAGAGTTTATTACTATTATTAAGTTACTATATATAATAAAAATATAAAATTTATAAAGTATTTAGTAAATTATAATATTATAGCTTTTAAGTTAAAAAGAGTCTTTATTAAAAGAAAGGGTAGTTATTTATAAGTAAAATATATTCCCTTTATATTTTATAAATTTTAGAGATTTATATATATTTTACTTACTTAATAAATAAAAATTAAATTATAAAATATAAAACTTTATAGGTTTAATAAATACTAAGCTTTTACTTCTTTTTATTAAAAATATTATTAAAATTAAAGTAGCTCTTTATTTATAGCTTAATTATAAATAAAGATCTATAGTTTTTTATATTAAATATAAAGCTTATCTTTTAGTGCTTATAGCTTTTCCTTTTAAGCTTAATATTTATTTATTTACTTTAAAGGGCATAGAGCCCTTAGCTAGTACTTAATTTTAGTGTTTTATATAGAAAAATCCTTAGAGTAAGGGGGAAAACCTATATATAATAATAGATATAAGTGCTAAAGAGGCTTAAGTTAAGCTTTAAATAATACTTATTATAAAAATTAATATATTATTAACTAAGATTTAGTTATAATTATTAAAGGAAGTTTAATAAAGGGTATAAATAATATATATAAAAAGGTATATAAAAATATATTTAATTTAAAGAGAAGGGGTAAAGGCTTTATAAGCTTAAGCTAAGCTTTATTTAAAGCTAAGCTAAGTTATTAAAAAGGGTATAGTATATTAGCTATATATTATAAAATATAAAGTAATATAAAAGGTTATAAAAAATTATAAAGGGTTTTAAGTTATAATATAGCTATATTATTAATTTAAAAGTATATTAATTATTAAATTAAGTAATTATTATATATTAAATTATTTAAAGCTATTAATTTAGTAGCCTTTAAATATAAGCTTAAGTTAAATTTTAATAATAAATAGCTTAAGTAAAATATAGTAATAAAATAATAGTTTATAATTTTTTAATTAAATTTAATATATTAATAAGTAATTTAATAAATAATTTAAAGCATTACCTTTTTTTTATAAATAAAGAAAACCTTTTTAAGTTTTTTCCCCTTTTTTCTTTTTTTTTCTCTTTATATTTAATTGAAAATTATAAATATCCCTTTCATTATTAAAATTTAATATAAAGCTATTTTAATCTTTATATTAAAGCTAATTTAAACCTTTAGTATTATATTAATTTTAAATAATAAAGAAAATAGTTAGTTAATTAAAAATTAAAGGCTTTTTAATAAATATTTAGTCTTTTTTTATATTTAATTAAGCTTTGACTTAAATTTATATAAAATATAAAGTAAATATTTCTATACTTTTTTTACTTTATTAAAACAAAAAATCTTAATATTTATTATTATAATTAATTTAATAAATATTTAATATAAACTTATAGTAAAGCTACTATAGCTAATTTAAATTTTAAATATTAATTTAAATTATTTTAAATATATATATTTAAATAAATTATATTTAATAGATTTAAGGTTTAATATAAAGTTAAGTTAAATATTAATTAAAGTAAGCTTTATGTAATATAGTAGTGGTTTATAATATTATATAAAAAGTTATAAACTTTTAACCTTAATATAATTTAAGTAATTCTATAGTGTTTAATATAAGTTTAATTTATTTCTTTAATAAAGGTATAGTAATAATTAACTTTATAGATATTGATGGTGGAAATTGCAGTGGCCTCGCCCACAGCCAATACCACCCTAACGTAGGCCAAGGCGGATTTATAATAGAACTGTAAGTTAAATCTGTGTTACCTCTAGTAGGCAAGCTAGTATTAAATTATTTTAAGGTTAAATATAAAGAATTAATAAAACTTATCTTAGCATTAATACTAAAGAGTGTATAGAATATTATCCTCTATATAAATAATATAGCTATAATATATAGCTAATATAAAGCCTTTATACCTGCTACTTTAAAGGCTACCCTCTCTTTTTTAAATATAATAACTATTTAAAACCTTAAATAAACTATTAAAAAGGTAGTTAAAAAGGTAATTAATAGTAGCTTTATTATTAAACTAAGTTAGGTAAGTATTATAATATAAAGTATAACTATACCTACTATTTTAGCTTATATTATTACTATAGTAATATTATTTTAAATTTATTATAAAACTATTATTTAAAAATTCTTTATTTTTAAAGCTATTTAAAATAAATCCTTTAAAGATATTATTAAAGCTATTAACTATACTATTAAAACTAATACTATAGTAGTAGTATATTAACTTTATAATAGTAATACTATAGTTACCTTTTATAATATAATAAAACCTTATATTAAAAATATAACTTAAATTTAAACTATATTTAAACTAAATATAACACTTAATTACTGCCTTTTTTATATTATTATTAAAGGCTTCTTTATTTATTACTTTTAAAACTAAATAATAAATAAAATCTTATAAAACTTTATAAAGGATAATAGCTTAAAACTAATATAGGTAATAGTATAGAAACCTTAAGTAATCTTTATTAAGTCCTCTTTAATTATTAAAATTAATAAAATTAAGGCAGCTAATTATTTATATTACCTTAAAGTTATTTATAAAGTAAAAATATTTAAGGCTAAGCTATATAATAATACCCTTTACTTTTATTAATACTATAGCTACTTTTAATTTAAATGTATTATAATATATTATAATATAGCTTTATACTATAGCTATTATAATATTAAGCGCTATAAAGCTAAAGAGTTAGCCTACTTAGCTTTAGTAGAAATAATATAGAAATGCTATATAAACTATATAAAATAATACCTTATTTAATTATAATAATATAATATTATAAATAAGTAGTAGTATTATATTTATAATATATATTTAAGCTAGCTTTAGGTTTTTATTACCTCTCTTTTAATATTAAAAGAAAATAAATAAATAAAGATTACTTTATATAACTATTATTAAAATACTAATAACTCTTTATTATAAAAGGTATTACTATAGAAATATATTAGCTAACTTTATACTTATTTACTTAACTTTTAGCTAATATTAACTTAATAAAGCACTATAAAGGCCTTCTTTAATTAATAACCTATCTTTAATATAGGTTTAAATATATATTTATTAACTTAATAGTTCTTATAATATATATAATTAAAGTTATATATTAAAATATATAAAAGAAAACCTATTTTATATACTTTACACTAAAAACCTATATTAAAACTAATATAATTATAATATAAAAACTAAGTATATTTATTAAACACTCCTTTAACCTAAGCTTTAGCTACTACTAACTTATTACTTAAAGAGAATAAACTATATTATATATTTACTATTAATATAAAGCTAAGTTATAGTTAACTTAAAGTAGCATTAATTAATATATAATTAATATATTAAGCTATAATATATATTTAATATACTCTTTAATATATAAGCTAAGCTAAGCTATACCCTTTATTAAATTTATAGTAGCTATACTATAACCTTAAAGTATATTTATAAGTAACTTTAATTAATATTACCTTTCATAAAATTATTATAACTAAATATTATTAAGTAGTAAACTCCTTTTATTAATAGTAAAGTAATAGTAATTTAAATTTATTACACTATAAAGAGAGATTATATAGTTTTTTTATAGTAAATATAGTAATATTTTTAACTATATTTAAGCTACCTTTAATATAATTATTAAATACTTAAAAGGCCTTAACCTTACTAAGTTTAACTATATTTTATAATTTATATAAGTTAATATTAATAGAAATAAAAAGCTTAGCTATAGCTATATATTTAAATAGTTAAAAATAAACTAAAAATTAATTATAGTTAAGGCAGTAGTATAGCTTTAAACTAACTATATTAATATTTTACTTTTAATGCTATAAGAGATTAATATATATATTAAATAGATTATAAATAGGCTTTAAATAATAGTATAAGTAGCAGTTTTATATAGACCTTAAGGTAGCTTTAAACTAAATTTATAGTAAAACTATAAAATAAAGTAAGTAATATAAAATATAAAATAAGCGCTATAATATTAGTAGTTATTATAAATTAAAGATAATTAATAACTTATATTTAAAGTAATTTAAATATAGTCTTAAGTTATTTATAATAAATAATATAGCTTTTAGTAAGCTATAGTATATACTACTTTTACTTATTAAAGTAACCTTTAAAAACTTAAATATTAAATATAGCTTTAAAGTAAAGTCTTTTTAAAATAATAATAAATACTTAACTTCCTTTAAAAGAATAGCTTAAACACTATTACTGCCTTTTTTTATTAAAATAAAGCTATTACTTTTATAAAATATTTCTTTCTTTTTTTTATAGCTTAAATTATTAATATTTATAATAACTTTAATACTTAGCTTAATAATACTATATTTTTACTAAGAGACTACTTTAATATTAATAAAGTCTATAAAATTATTAAAAGCTTTATTAATTAAAAAGCATTAAATATTAATAACCTTTTAATTAAATTTTTTAAAGCTTATAAAAAGATTTTTATAAAGATATTAACTTATTTATTAAATAAATACTACTATATTAAATACTACTTAAAACTATATTAAAAGGTAAAAGTTATTATTCTTTATAAGCTAAGAAAAACACTAGCTAAATAATAATAAATTAAAGTATAGTGCTTAATCTCTCTTTTAAATATAGTAAGTAAAGTATTAAAAGTAATAGTAATAGCTTAACTTATTATTGTAGTTAAGTTAAAAGGTATACTTTTAAACCTTTAAATAGAGAATAAAGTTAATTACTTTATAGAAGTTACTTTTAATATATTTATAAAATTAGTAAAAATAATATAGTATTATAGTAAAATTATATTATTACTTTAACTTAATATATTTATAGCCTTTAATATTATTTACTATTACTACCTCTTTTATATTCTTTTAATTTTTAATATATTTATTTAAATAATAATATAAATTTAAGTCTTTATTACTAACTATACTACTTACCTTTTTTTTAATAATTAATTAATAAAAGCCCTATTTATTACTACTAAAGTTTTATAAAGGTTATTAATCTCCTTTATTCTCTTTTTACTTTATATAGTACCTTTATATTAAAAGCTTTAAGCTATATAATTTATACTTATCTTTAGCTTCTTTAATAATATAAATATCTTTATCTATAAATATATAGTAAAGGAGATATAAAAATAACTTAAAGATATATAAAGGATATATTAAAAGTAGTCTTTTAAATTTAGCTTTAATTTCTATTTTTAAAAAAGTAAATTAATTTATTTTATTTAAAAGTATATAATAATTATAATACTAATTTAACTTAATACTACTATAATATAGCCTATTTAGTTAGCTTAATTCTTTAAAATTTAAATTTATTAAAAACTATATTGATAAATATATTAAAAGAAAGTTAAAGTAAAACTAAAGTAATAATAATTTATATTTATAGTATTAATAATATTTACTTAAAGCTACTTACTTAATAATACTTACTTTCTTTATATATAAGTAATTTAGAGTATAGTTATATATAATATAGCTTTATACTATACCTTTATAAAAATAAATAGTAAGGTAAAAAATATTATTAAAGTATTTATTATTAAATAGTTAAAATACTTTAAAGTAATTACTAATATATTTAAAGCTATACTTTAATCCTTTATTAAAACTAAAGTAATAGTTACTTTAATTAACTTATATTTAAACTTTTAATCCTTTAGCTTTTATAAAAAAATTAAAAGTAATAGTATAATAAATAAAATATACACTATTTATATAATAATAGTAAGCTAACTTTACTACTACCTTTATTACTATTAAAGCTAATTACTTTATATAAATAACTGCCTTAAATATATACTATTTATATTTTAATTATATAACTACTTTATAAAGCCTTTATTAATAAAAGCTTTAGCCTTTAAATAAAAAGACTATTAATATTATAAATAAACTATAGTAAAAGTATATTAAACTTAGCTAAAATATATAGTAGCTAAATATAAGCTTTAATTTATATTTATTTTAAAAGTTATTTAGCTTTATAAAGAGCTAATTAAGTATAAATCTACTACTTTAATATAAATATATATAAAAAAGATTACCCTTAACTCCTTTCTCTTTTTTTAATATATATTTAATATAAATTTATTAATTTACTACTATTAAACTAACTTTAAAAACTAATACTATCTTTTACTATTATACTTAGTTTATAATTATATATAATTAATTAATACTAAGCTATTTTTACTTTATAACTATTATAATATATATATTATACTTAACTTTAATAAGTTAGCTATATCTTTTATAAAATAACTTATTAATATATAAAGACTGCTTTAATTTACTTTAATATATTACTTATAAAGGTAATAGAATTAAAACTATTAAAGAAATAAAGCCTCTTTAATATTATATTATAACTACTATATATCTTTATAAAGCTTTAAAAAGGAAAAATATAGCTAATAAATAAGGCTTTAAAAAAAAAAGAAAGACTATAATATAGCCTTAAAAAGGAAGGATATAGTTAATAAATAAGGCTTTTAAAAAAAAGAGGTAGTTACTATATAATAAAAGTATATATTAAAGCTAAACTTAATGTAAAGCTAAGCTAAATATATTATAAAATTAAACTGCTATTTTTATTTATTTTTTCTAAAAATAATAAAAAAAACTAAAGGCTATACCTTTATATTAGCTTTACTTTATAGTTATTATTACTTTACTTTATTTATATTATTTACCTTTATTTCTATTTTCTCTTTATTACTCTCCCCTTTTTTATATTAATTTTAACTTAGTTTTATAATAAAGCTATATACCTTTTATAAAATATTATTTTATTTTTTTAAAGTATTAGTAATATATTATATTTATAGTATTATTTTATTTTAAAATAAAGCTAACTTAGCTTTATTTTATTTCTCTTTTACTTCTTTATTTATTTATTTATTTTATTTACTCTAGGGGGCATAGAGCCCTTAGCTAGTACCTCGTTTTAGTGACCTATATAGGAAAAACCTTAAGATAGGGGGGAAAACCTATATATAGTAGTAAATATAGGTGCTAAAGGGGCTTAGGTTAGGCTTTAAGCGGTGCCTATTATAAAAATTAATATACTGCTAACTAGGCTTTAGCTATAGTTATTAAAAAGAGTTTAGTAAAGGGCGTAGGTAGTATATATAAAAAGGTATATAAAAATGTATTAAATTTAAAGGGGGGAGAGGTAAGGACTTTATAGGCCTAGGTTAGGCTTTATTTAAGGCTAAGCTAAGTTAATAAAAAGGGCGTGGTGTATTAGCTATATACTATAAAACGTAAGGTAATATATAAAGGCGTAGAAGGTTGTGGAAGGTTATAGGTTATAATGTAGCTACGTTACTAATTTAAAGGCATATTAATTACTAAATTAGGTAATTATTATATATTAAATTATTAAGAGTTATTAATTTAGTAGGTATTAAACGTAAAATTAAGTTAGGCCTTAGCAATAGGTAGTGTAAATATAGTATAGTAGTAGGATAGTAGTTATTAATTACTTAAATAGGTTTAATATATTAATAAATAATCTAATAAGTAATCTAAGGTACTGCTCTTTTTCTATAAGTAAAGGGGGACCCTTTTAGGGGTTTTTTCTCTTTTTCTCTCTTCCTTTCTTTATATTTAGTTAAAAAATTATAAGTATCCCTTTCCCTTTTAAAATTTAATATAGGCTATTTTAGTCTTTATATTAAGGCTAGTTTAGACCTTTAGTATTATATTAATCTTAAGTAATAAAAAAAATAGCTAGTTAATTAAAAGTTAAAGGCCCTTTAGTAAGTGTTTAGTCCCCCTTTATATCTATTTAAGCCCTAATTTTAATTTATATAGAGTGTAAAGTAGGTATTTCTATACTCCCCTTACCTTATTAAAATAGAAGATCTTAGTGTCTATTATTATAATTAGTTTAATAGATATTTAATATAAATTTATAGTAGGGCTGCTATAGCTAACCTAAATTTTAAGTATTAGTTTAAACTATTTTAAATATATATAGCTTAGTAAGTTATATTTAGTAAGTTTAGAGTTTAATATAAGGCTAAGTTAAATATTAACTAAAGGTAGGCTTTATTTAATATAGTAGTGGTTTATAATATAGTGTAGAAAGTTATAGACTTTTAAGCTTAATATAACCTAAGTAATTCTATAGCGTTTAATATAAATCTAACTTAATCCCTTAATAGAGGTATATTAATAATTAATATTATATAGTGTAATTTATATAGGGTTATTTAGTAAATAGCTAAGCGCTTTATTAATGCTAAATTAGCTTTAATATAGAGTTTAAGTTAAGCCCTTACTATAACTACTAACTATAATAGCATTTTTAAGCGTAAAATATTAGTTTATATAAACTAAATTACCTATTTATTAAAGTAATAGAATAACTTAATAGAATAGTCTTTAATAGATATAAATAGAGCCTATATTAGCTTTAAAGTAGTAGTAAAGGGGTTTAAAGATAGGGAGAGGGGGGATAATAATAGTAGTAGTAAGGTAAAGGGGGGAGAGGTTTAAAGAAAAGGCTATAGTAAAAGAGGTATAGAGATATATAAGTAGCCCTATAGCTAGCCCTATAGTTAATAAGTTTAGGTTTTTTGTTTTCTTTTATTTTTCCCTTTATTTTTATCTCTCTTTTTTTTTTTATTATTATTTTTATTTTTATTTTTATTTTTATTTTTTATTTTTTTTTATACTTTTATCTCTTTTTTTTTTTTTTT